>JAODXP020003061.1:0-85000 GCA_027497455.2 Sardinella longiceps
ATCAAAGACGAAATGCAATAACACCTGCAAACAGACTTGTACAAGTTTGAAGTTTGAATTTGAATTTGAATTGAGGTTGCAAACAGGAAGTGGAATTACAATTCAAATTGCAGGAAGTAGAATTGTAATTCCTTTAAATTCAAAACAATTCATGATAGATAATTAGGTGTATATAACACTGAAACTTAACAGCATAAATGACATTTTAAAACAGCATGAATATCATACAGATATTATTGTATGTACAAAATACTTTTTAATGGTAAATAGGCATATTTATTACCACAAATTAACATTAAAAGCAATTCTCAACAAGGGCCAATTTTCCAAAGCAATGCAAAGTTGTTCATAAGTTATAGCCTACTGTATGCCCATGTTAGCTAGTAATATATCCTCTATAAGTCATACTTTTTTTACCTTACTGTAACACAAACATGTTTTACAGCTTTAATAATGAAATGTGGTGGTGAACTTGTGCGCTCTTACCAGAAGTCTGTAAACACCACACATGGGTCTTGAACCCGAGATCTCGTCAACTACAAGAAACCCAAGGCATGGGAGTCAAATGTTCTAACCACTGAGCTGAAAAGCCTGGGCACTGGCTCAGAGGTTAAAAATGTTTTTGAGGGTGTGAGGATTTACTACATACTGCATACATACTAGCCGAGCTAGTTGGCATCCATTACACGCTTACTGCCATGGAAGGTCTGATATTTCTGCATTATTTTATCTTTATTTTATATTAAAGTACATTGTTTATATAAATTGCTTTGTTTTTTAATTCCTCACAGTGGTAGCACAGTAGCTAAGCGCAGTGGTAGCACAGTGGTTAAGGCGCCTAACTTGCAAGCAGAGTAGTCTGGAAGGCATGGGTTCAAATCCCGGCTGCCACAGTTGTGCCCTTGAGCAAGACACTTAACCCTAAGTTGCTCTAGGGGAGACCCTGAAGTAATTGAGATCTGTAAGTCAAGTCATTTCTTTAGCGTCAGCTAAATAAATAAATAAATAAATAAACCTACATACACAGTATATTGATGGACTCATGCACTATATTTTACAACAATTAGGTCCAGTCAAACTATTTCTAAATTTCTGATTGGACGAGATACATTCCAAGTGTCACCACGAGTGATATTTGGCAGCAGCGCCCTGGAGGCTCTCTACATTTGTTAATCAGTGCACATTTTCAACTGAATCAACTAATTCTCACCCTCCGTTGAGTTTCTTGTTTTCCTGTATGAAGTAGAAAAGGCTCTGACATTTGTGGTACTTTACTGACATCTACAGGCCAATATTGATATCGCAGGCTATTTTTCTGAATTAGACGCGAGTCTCACCCTCCATTGAGTTTCTGGTTTTCCTGTATGAAGTAGAAAAGGCTCTGACATTTGTGGTACTTGGCTGACATCTACAGGTCGATATTGATATCGCAGGCTATTTTTCTGAATTAGACGAGAGACAGACACAGTCAAGAGACAGAGACAGTCATTGGGTGGAGTTATTATCGAGAATGAACTTTCTTTACAAGTTTGAAGTTTTCAGTAAAGATCTAATACATCTGAACCGTTTGCTATTTGTCTATTTTTGCAACCTGTTTGCAACCTCAATTCAAATTCAAATTCAAAGTCACTTATCTTGGATCTACTTACTCTGGTTTTGTGAATTCCCCCCCTGGATTCCTCCATCCTCCATGGTTCTGTTCCACTCTTGAGTGTATTGTCTTCCTCTTACCCCTCCAGTATCCCTTCCATCTCCTGGGACACTACAGGAAGTGAAGGTAGTTGTGATTGGGAACGCCCAGTGTGACTCCCTATATGGCGGACATGGCTTAATCACAGACAACAAGATCTGTGCTCGTGTTGATGAAGGTCTAGGAGGTCTATGCCAGGTAACACATTACTCTCATATTTCTGTAAAATGTCTTGGATCAGAGAGCAATAAACTCATAATAGTGTAATAACATAATCCAAAATTCCAAAGCAAAAAACTGAGAACACAATAAATAGGCATAAGTTTGCCAGGCTATGTCTTACTGACCCTGCACAAAACAGCCATAACGATACCTGTTGTTACACATGTTACCTGTACAAGGTTCTCTTTCACACACAGAGAAACCATTAAACAATCAAAAATCAATTAACTAAATAATAATATTGTTATTCAAGGCTTTGAACAGGTTCAGGGAATGAAAACGAAAACCATGAAACTTTTGCCATTTTGCTAGGAACAGAAAAGAAACCAGAAACGAATGTTCTGGAACAGAAATTATTTTTTAAAATGGTGGTAACTGGTTAAAATAGCTCCGACGGTTACAACTGCAATCACACATGTGATTAATGCTTCACTAACATCAGGAACGTTTCCTACTGCATTCAAACAGGCTCGGGTAACGCCATTACTCAAAAAATCGTCTCTTGCTCCCACTCAAGTGGAGAACTACCGGCCGGTCTCTCTCCTCCCTTTCTTGTCTAAAACAATTGAAAGGGCAGTCTTCAAACAACTTACAGAATTTCTGTCTCTGCACAACCTCCTTGACTCCAACCAATCGGGTTTCAAAAGTGGTCACTCCACTGAAACGGCTCTGTTGTCTGTGACTGAAGCCTTAAAAGAAGCCAGGGCAGCAATGAATTCCTCGGTACTCATTCTGCTTGACCTATCAGCAGCATTTGACACGGTCAATCATAACATTCTGCTAAATATACTCTCAAACTTGGGCATCACAGGCAAAGCACATTCATGGATTGAATCCTATCTCACTGAGCGCACATTCAAAGTGTCCTGGTTAGGGCACACATCTGCAACGCACCACCTTGTCACAGGGGTACCCCAAGGGTCAGTGCTGGGGCCCCTCCTGTTTGCCATATACACCACCTCATTGGGGCAAATTATCAACTCTCATGGCTTTTCTTATCACTGCTATGCTGATGATACCCAGCTCTATCTGTCATTTCCACCTGATGACAACATGGTCTCAACAAGAATTTCAGGCTGCCTCTCAGATATATCTGCATGGATGAAAGACCATCACCTACAGCTAAACCTCTCAAAAACTGAACTATTGGTTTTCCCTGCGAAGCCAACCATACATCATAACATTTGCATCAAAACTGACTCCCTAGCTCTTGCTCCTGCTAAAGTAGCAAGGAACTTGGGTGTCATAATTGATGATCAGCTGACTTTTAAAGATCACGTTGCCTCCGTAGCCCGGTCTTGCCGCTTTGCACTATTCAACGTAAGGAGAATTAGACCATATCTGACCCAGCAGGCCACCCAGCTGCTGGTTCAGACCATGGTCATCTCCCGCCTTGACTACTGCAATGCCCTTCTAACAGGTCTCCCAGCCTGTGTGGTGAAACCACTACAAATGGTCCAGAACGCAGCAGCACGCTTGGTTTTCAATCAGCCCAAAAGGGCACATGTGACGCCTCTACTCATTGAACTACACTGGTTACCCCTGGCTGCACGCATCAAATTCAAATCACTACTACTGGCGTACAAAGTACTCAATGGATCTGCACCTACCTATCTGAGTACCATGATAAAGGCAAAGGTCACTCTTCGCCAACTCCGGATATCAAAGGAACGCCTTCTGGCTGTCCCAGCACCTCGCTCAAGACAATCCAGACTCTTTTCTTGTGTTGTTCCACGCTGGTGGAATGACTTACCGAGCACAATCAGAGCAGGGGCGTCCCTCTCTGTATTCAAGAAACTCTTGAAGACCCAGCTCTTCAGAGAACACCTCTTGTCCTAGCAGTGCCTCACTCTAAAGACCCATGTGATAATTTCTTTCTAGCACTTCTATGTAGCTTAATTGTTAATCCTCTTGTGTAAGTCGCTTTGGATAAAAGCGTCTGCTAAATGCCTAAATGTAAATGTAAATGTAAATGTTAAAACCGTTTCTTTTTTTTTTTGTTCCTGAGAGGGTTTGTGTCTTCAATGAAATCCAGAGGGTCACCTCCTGTCATTCAATGAAAACATGGAGAGAGCAAACAGACTGAAGTTGCCAATTTCACTAGCTGGCAATCAAAAGGTTACTAGAGTCTCCAAGTCTCAATTATTTCATAAACGGGAATATTGCACAATATCAATGATAATAACAATATTTGTCTTTGGCTTCAATTTAAAATTTTCTGAATTCTCTTGGGCATGATTGACCCTATTGGAAACGGCTAGCATTTATGTTAATGCTACTGTTTTAATTAATTTTGAAGAATTTTATAGTCTTCATTTTTTACATTTAAACAATTGACTGTAATTGGAAAGGCATCCAAGAATTTTTACACCACCCTATATGACCAGATTTTTCGTTTGGCCAGGAAATTATTTAGTTCACATTTAGGTTATAAAGCAGTGGCCTAGTGTTTTTGTTATGTTTGCTGTTGACCAGTGGACAATTTTGAGATTAGTAATACCCAGTTTGAAAACATACATATTTTATGTCTTACAGCTGACAAGGAATGATATTAAGTGGTTCAGGAACTATATATTTTTGTTCTAACCGGTTCAGGAACATCAATTTTAGGGTGGGAACCAAAACCAGGAACATTAAAATACTGTTTTTGTTCAGAACGAACCAATTGGCAAAAAAAATCTGGTTCAAAGCCATGCTGTTATTAACATAAATCAAATAATCAAATACAAAATAAATAATAACACAAAACCAAAATCAAACACCCCAGTGACTAAGCATATAAAAATACAACACAGGTAATAACAATTAAAACACCCCTGTCAAAATGATTTCGCCGACCAACCACCCACGAAACCCTCTATTTTACCCAAATGGTACAGTCCCTCCGTTTCCCCACGTAAACTAGGAAGCTCGGGCAGACGGTGCAGATGTAATTACAAAGTTTGTTCAATAAATAAGAATGATTTTGGAAGCCGGTGTGTTTGTTTGCAATAGTGGATACTAGATAAAGATAATGTAGATGAGAGGTGAAAATGATAATGAAACTGTAGTTTTAAATGGAACTGACGGTACAAACAATGCTACAAACATTGCTATACTTTGAATGCTAGTAGGCCTATCCCTGCACCCAGATAACAATGTATGATGTTTTAAAGGTTATGGCAAACAGTGATAAATGACAAGCATGAAACCAGTAAGACAATGTATGCTATTAGCAGCTCACTAGTACACATGCAGAGGAGATGTTTGAAATTGCCGGCAAATGGCCGACTAAGCGCTGTCACTCCGTGACACTGTTAAGTCTATGGGTTAGGAAGGTCCCATGGATACCCCTTTCTAGGTTAGTATTTTCTTGTTGCCCTCATCCCAAAGATTAAGATTAAACATGTTAACAAGAAATAAACTCATTCCCACTGTGCATTACGCAAAACTTTTAACATACAAAATACAGATTTTTCGGCCCAAGGGAAAATGAGATTGCCCATTGCAGTTGCATAGAGTGCTCCATATGAACTTATGTTAACTAAACTCATCATTGTGAAGACTTTGAATAGTCATATCATATAATAAGAGTTAAATACTAATTAAGTCAGAAATAACCCATATAATGACCTTGTAATTGCAACCGTATAGCCAATATTTATAATATACCATATAGTCAATGAACTAACTAAACTAATATTTTCTTGTTGCCCAGATCCCAAAGATGAAGACAAATCATGTTAACAAGAAATAAACTCATTCCCACTATGCATGACACAAAACGATTTTTCGGCCCAAGGTAAAATGGGATTGCCGAGTATTACTTATTATGTTATCTTCACTAATCATTTTGAAGCCTTTGAATAGTCTTTATCATAAAATAAATGATACAGTCTTAAAATCTTCTGTATGCCAGACTCCAAAATTACCCATAATGCCTCCAAATGGAGAAATCCAATATGGCCGCTGCTACCAAGTCAAAATCTAATTAATCACTTATCTTATTCACTGTACAAGGTGAAAACCTGAATGTAATGTCCTTTTACAGGTTTTCACATAAGTGGAAGTCAATGGCATGCTCAGATTTAAAATCAAGACTAAAGAAAATGCTTGAAATTAATGAAGATGGTTAAAATTGTTGTCTTGGGTAATGAACAATTCATTAGCAAAAGAGGATCATGAAACAGGTTGATTGCATTCTGGAGAATTAACTTAAACATGTTTAGCAAGAAGGTTGATTACAATACTTTAACTATTTGTAACAGGGTGCTCTGTTACAAGGCTAAAAGCCCAAACGTGGCAGCCAGACTACGCCACCTGAGACCTAAGGCCTCAAGGAATCCTTAAGGGATTAGATAGGAGATCTTAATAGGTTCAAATAACACTATGAAACTAACCTCATTCACGTCAGATGCAGCGCCCCCTCAGGCGCATCCATCTGATGTTGAGTCCATTAAAAGATATTTCAGGTCCGATATTAACCAACCAGACCAACCAGGAGACGCGTACAAAGCACAGGGCGGGATTTTTGACCTAACTTATCTAATCTAACTATCTAGCAAACTTACAAAACACATCTAACAGTTACACTAGAAAGAGACATCTATATTATGCGAGTTGAATCGAGTATTGTAGCAATTATGCCTCAGATTCTAGCGTTTATGTTTGGAACATGTGAAAAACTAGAAATAGCGTGGGCTCATGGATGCAACTGGTAGGTTTCGATTTAAGTGGTTGAAGTAGGATGACGGACAAGTGGTTTATCCAAGTCTAAGGATTTTTGATGACGCCCGGTCTTCTGAAACAATTGTCTTATCACGCGACATCAGATGCATGCGCCTAAGAGGACGCTGCATCTGACGTGAGTGAGGTTACTATGAGACATGAATTCATAGACAAAAAGGTTTATTAACAAAAAGGGAAGTGGGGGTCTGAGGGTGGCAACTATTCGTCCTAACAGAGCAGGACGAATTAATGCAGAAGAGAGAGCGTTGGTGCAATACAGATGACTTTTTAACTTTTATTGAATGGTGCAAAACAATAACGACTAACGTTTCGATGTGTGCTACATCTTCATCAACGTCCTTGGTGAGACAGGGCGGTAAAGCCCTAGATAATGGAGTGCAGACAAGTGTGCGTAAAAGGGGGAAGAGGTCCCTAGACCCATCCCAGCCAAGGAGTTGCCACACTATGAATCAGTCAAATAAAGGGCAACGCCCACTAGCAATTCATGCGTGAATAAATATCATACAATATTTACATATATTGGTTACAAAAGTACATGCATCTTAAAATATGTATTCCACAGTATTTTCAAGACAAATTTAGTTCCTCATTTAAACCCTGAGGTTCTAAAGTACCAAGTGCAAAGTTCAAGGATCAAGGATTTTGTTTGTCACATACAATATACTTGCGTAAGACATGTAGTGAAATTGAATTATGAAAAGACAGAGAAATGCCAAAAGGAGAGAGGAAAAAAGGGGGGGGAGAGAGAGAGAGATAGTCTAAGATAAAATAAATAAAACAATAAAAATCTAAAACTAGAAAAGCGCTCAGAGAGCGCAGACTTCCGCCAATACACACGTTGTCCGGAAATTTCATCCAAATCCGTGCAGTACTTTTCGAGTTAAGTTGTACACAGACAGACACACAGACACACAGACGCCGGCGAAAACATAACCTCCTTGGCGGAGGTAATGATGAATAAAAGTTCAAAAGAACAATTATGCTAGACCAAGTAAAGAAGTCCATGTTGTGATCAGGTTCTTCATCCATAGACGGACATAGATGTGGAAAGGGAGAGAGCAGCTTAACAGAAAGAAGGAGACGTGCACAGAGATCTTATCAGCCCAGGCAGTTGTTCACTCCAGTGGCAACACAGCTCACCAGTGTAGGGCACCAGTGTAGGGTACAGTCCATGGTATAGTCCCACAACAGATCACAGCCAAGGTGGTATAGGCATTCAATCGATTCATGGTAGGAGTACAGTCAGCGCAGCGCAGACTTCACACAACTGAAGAGGGCAGAGGGCCTCCCAACTCGTCCATTTTTCCTCCTCTGCATCTGCATTGCCTGGCCTACCCTCCAGCTGGCACTCTGGATAGCTGCATCCCATTGTTAGCCTTGATCCCCACCTCCTTCACATCGGAAGAGGAGCATTTCAGGCGAAAACGCTCTCAGGCTCCGCAAGTTGTCCGTCGGAGGAGTGCAGTATTCAAAATGCAAGCGCATATAAATGGCATAGCCTCATTAAACTTTTCAAACTAAACCAAAAAGCAAAAAAATAAGTAAGGGATAATGTATTGTCCGCCGGTCATTATAGATAAATATTTCCTGAGAGGAAGAACCGGAGACCGACGCGCAGCGGAGGCGTGAATCTCAGGCAAAAAACCTGTTGCCATTGACAGCGGTCATTATAGTTTTCCAGCGGTCATTATCAGGGTGTCCGTGGGTTTGTAAAAAGTTGTAAAAGGTAGTAAATGAAATCAGGTCAAATTAAGGCCAGTAAAAAGTAGTAAAAAGTAAGAAGCGTCATCTGACGAGGTAGTAAATTTTTGAGCCCCCATCCAAATGACGCTATGAATTTTTCAATGTTTAACTTACATCCATCCTAACTCCTTAAATTACTAAACTTCTGTGGACTTCGCCTACTGTATTATTTTGCGTTGCGAGTGGAACCTGAGTGATAAGCTGCAGATGATGTCACGCCTGCCTACATCACACGCGCTCAATCAATCTGGGTAGGCTACCTGCCAGATCTCTTCGCAAGTTCGCTATTAGTTAATTTAAAATAAAGGAACAGTAACAAAGGCTATGAAGATTAGACGACTTGAGGTAAAAGGCTATGAGTGAAACTGTCGCCCCTTTTTTTGTTGTCCGTCACGTCATTAAGGACTTAAAACACCCATGAGGATAAATGTAGCACGAGAGACAGTGGGTGAAGCAGGTCATTGCGAATGAGAATATCCATTGAGACTATCTATCCTTTCGCTAAACCCCTACAGCCAAACCGTTCTGCCGAAGCGGGAGGGGAGCCACAAAACATTTTAAATTCTGATGTTGAATTTGTCTGTCAACTGTTAAATAGTTGCCATTTAGATGTCTAAATTACTTCCACTCTGTCTTTTGAGGCATAGCCTTCATGTTTTCATATCCGCTCACTAGTCTTTGCCTCGTAATGCCATACATTTCGGCTACATTATCCATCAAAGCCCCATAGGGATCAAAACGATTTCAAATGAACCGTCATTTTTGCTAGCTATAGCTTGACTTTTGCAAATCAGTGCTATGAATTAGGCTAGATTTAAGAAAATATAGCCAAATAGCACGTCAGTAATTATTTTTTTAAAAAGTGTTTCAAACATACAGTGATTTTGAGTATTTCAAAGAAATGTGGAAAGATCACTGAAGCTATTGTCAGCATGCGCTTGCCTGTGCGCTGAATTGCGCCAGACGGCTCTCACCCAATCCTGTTCTCTTATGATGAGCCCCGTGTAACCTTATATGTCCACATGAGTGATAAATATAAAGGTAAATAATAAACATATTCAGAACAGTAATATATATGATCCTGAAAGTTAAAGTGTTGATGTATAGCCTAATACGGTGTCCTGACACAAGTAAGCGTTATCATAAGCAAGAATTTACAGTAATTCAGGGGTGCTGTGAATGCAAAAAATGTTGATGGGGTGCCTTGAGCTCAAAAAGTTTGAGAACCACTGGACTAAAGCAAAAATAGATATTTCAGATTTTAGTTGCATTTTTGTCATGTGTCAAGTGTCCCCGAACATGTACAGTAGGTTGCATAAGGAAAGAGAGAGGGGTGGGGGGATCCTATCCAGGCTCCTGTAATTTAGGGTATCTACTTCTACTGTATGTACTGTAACCAGAAAGAATCATTGTGGGTTTTCAAACTTTGGCAGCATAGCCTAATATTGAGAAACTAGAAAAGCACTTAGAGAGTGCAGACCTCCGCCAAGGCAATGTGGACAAAACACAACGTAAATTCCAGATTGTGTTCTGGAATACTGATCGTACCAAAATTGTCGGAATATGTAGGATGCCACCGCCCCCAAAGAAAAAAAAAGTGCGCTGCTAGATGTTGTGGAGGTAGTAAAAATATTGTAAAAGGTAGGAAAAAAGGTAGTAAATGGTAGTAAATTCAGCACCAGGATTCCTGTATATACCCTGATTATGGGTGGATGACAGATAGCAAAATTCAGACTGTCCTTTTGTCACACACGTATAAAAAATGGTAATTGTTAAGAACTGATATGGAAATGGTCTGATAGGATCAACTTCCTGCATACTAAAAATTTTGGTGTTGTATTTAAATTTTGACATAAAACAACTATCCAAACATAAAAAATGTCATATGGTGTGACTGTCCACTATGCGTGTGATTTTCCTAATTAGAATGTATATCCATATAAAGTATAAATACTTTAAAATTTTACCAGGCAAATAAAATAAGTGGATGTTTTCTATAACCACAGAAAGTTTCGATGCCCATGCATAACGTCCAACTAAGTTCTAATCAAATATATTTTGTCCCTACAATGGACGTCATATGGTGTGACACTATATTTTATATTTTCAACGGGCATTAATTTGGACATCATTGCCATGACACGGACCCTGCTTCATCAGGAAGTTACAACAGCATGTCAGGAGTGATTGCCATGGTCAGGAGGTCAGGTCTGCCTTTTAGATTTTTATATAAAAAGCTCCATATCCGACATCATCAATAGTGGCCCAAAAATTGTGTCTTATGGTGTGACATCATTTGCAATAAAAATCGTTATTTTTCACAAATCTTCTTTATGAATTCTTAGAAAGCATTGCTGCCATGTGGTCAGTTGCATGCTAAATAATATCTAGCTGTATTTAGTTGTCTAATAAATTAGATAAACTGTCAAAATGTCATATTGAGTGACACTATGTCATATGGAGTGACATTGTTATTACATTGTTATTACATTGGGACATTGAAAATGTACAGTCACACTATATGACATTTCTGTCACACTCTATGACCAAACTGCATTTTTATATTGAAATATATGTAAAAACACGAATTCAATTTAAAAATCATATATGAAATATATTAAATCTGTGATAAGAATTTAGCAAAATAGGATCTGTACAATTTATATTTCCCTTTCCCATTTTTCCCCCATGTCACCATGTTTCACATGTAATATGCAGTTGAAAAATAGATGTTATCCCTAAAGTTCTTTTCAGTGGACTTCAAAATTCATTGTTAATGATTTTATTTTCATGAAATACCTTTTTTTTGCGCTGATACATTGTGATTTGGTGCATTTCATCATATGGCGTGACACTATGTCATTTGGTGTGACGTCAAATAATCATAGAAAACGTCATAAAACAAGACTTTCTAACTGACAAATCATGACAAAATCAATAGTGTAGAAAGGAAATGACATCTGCAAGAATCTCAAGAATTTTGAGCAACTTTTGACAAAGAATGTCAGAAGTACGCTAAAATATCTGGTTAGAGTTCAGACCATTCTCCTCCTTGACATAATAACTTGTCAAATGTTAAGTTTTTATCCTAAATATTCACAAGCAAATGTTGCATATCAAAGCAAACATGATTAATAAGTACATTGACGTAAATTAAAGAAGAAAAAAATACCTATTTTTTATTTTATATCAAATTGTTTTAATGTCACACCATATGACAGTTTTAGGCACTACCTTGACAAATTCATATATACATACTTATTTTAATTAAAAAATGTATTATTATGTATTATAATGTATTATTTGAAGTTTTTTAAAAATCCTTTTTTCAGGCTTATTTGTCATCCACCCTTATACAGAAATAACTGACCTGCGAACGTTGAGGAGTCCCATTGAAAGTGAATGGAGCCTCCCTCAACATTCTAGAGACCCGTATAATAAACAAAAGTAAACCAAAACTGACAAAAAACTAAAAGCCGTCATTTAACAAAAACATAATCACAAAAAGTTTTGGGAAAAAAAAGAAAAATAGTGGAAAGACGGGAGCTAAGACATAGGCTGCCTACTCAGCGGCGCCATCACCATAGCAACCAAAATCCAAAAGGCTTCCCTGCACAGGAGTTTTTTGATAATATCACCGTCCCTAGGGGAAGGTGCAATTTTTTCAATTCCCCAAAATCTTAAAGACGCAGTGGTTGGCCTGTTTATAGTGTCTTGCCATGGAGTATGTTAGATTTTCTGTATGGATCGCTGTTTTGTGTTCTGCCAGTCTTAGCTTAAGCTGACGTTTTTATAAAAATATGACGAAAAGTGAGTTAGATGCATTTTGTGCCTTGTGCCCCCCCCACCCCAAGAGTGAGTTCAGAATATCCAATAAAAGAGGATTCTTGAATACTAGACCTGTTTTTTGATGTTTTATAATATTGTTTCCAGGAAGATTCAGGAGGCCCACTGGTGAGCAAACAGAACTCAACAGAACAGAACAGAAATGTGTGGGTCCAGTCTGGGATTGTTAGTTTCGGAAGGGGTTGTGGTCTGCCCCTTAGTCCGGGGGTCTACACCAGGGTGTCCCGCTACCTGACCTGGATCAATGACCAGATCAATGGACAAGGTGTGAATTTAAAAAAATCTATTCTGTTTATTGAGGTTGTATACAAACACATTATCTTGTCTGTATGATAAGGACATCAAGACCAGAATGCCAGTGTGATAAGGACCACAAGTATATTGCAACATTGTGAAAAGTTCCAACGTTTGCCGGAAGAATCATTTTGATATGTTCATACAGGCTGGAGAAGAACGCTTGCTCGTTATAGCTTACGGGCTCATATCGCTAGGTGTAAATGGCCAAATCACTATTTTAAACCATAAAAAAGGGCTCAAATCAGCCCCATACTTCCTTGATAGTATAATGGCAGTCTCAACATTAATCAATACATTGAAAACTTGTAATTGTACAGATAGCAACAAGCCACCTAACAAAATGCACTTAGAAGCTACAACTAGCAAGCTGTCTTCTCCGGTCTGCACAAACATATCAACATTCTGCTCCCAGGCAAACGTTTGAACTTTTTATTATATTGCAATACACTTGCGGTCCTTATCACACCGTATTTCCCCTTTAACATAGCATGCAAAACAATGGCTAACTCTCCCTATAGAATTGGACCCTTCACTCCCACACACACTTCAATTTCACTCAGTTTCATGGAATGCAAGAACAACTACAGCCGGTAGAAGGCAGCCTAAGTCTGCCATTCTGGGTTGGAAGGACACTGAATCAGTAGCCTACACTGAATCTGCCGATGGAGAGGCGTTCTTGTGTACTTGTTTACAGGGAAATATTCGGGTCTCAGAACCTCATTCCCTTTAAAGCATGTTCTGAACTGGACAGAGGCATGTAGTCGTAAATATTGCGAGAAACTACAATTAATCTGCACTGTAAAAAAGAAAAGTTAGCAGAACTTGGAATTTGACGTCAACCGATTTCACTGGTTTTCTCGAGTTAGAGAGCATAACTTTATTTTTCAAGTTGCCAGGACTCATTAAAGTGAGTAAACACTACTTACTTTAACTACACAGTTGTTTGTTCTACCAACTTGAAATGCTCTCCCAGGGTGTAATGTAAGAATCCCAGCCTTTTATTATTTTATTAAGAGTCTCGAGCTCTCTTTTATTCACCTTTTACAATTACAATTCCCCTAAGCCACCACCAGAGGGGGTGGGAGACCCAATTCTCCTTTAAAGCTATACTGTTACTCAGACCTGCAGTACCTTATTGAGCCTAAGTTATAGTGCATAGAAGGTGATCAGTCTTCTATGACTAATCTAGACCAATATAAAACAGGTTTAGAGTTGGAGAATTTAGCTTACGTATTGTAGCATTTTGTGACTATCCCATGAAAGGTTAACTACTTCTGAGTTACCGGGATTGAGACGCTTTACTCCTGCACCTAGCCCAATGCCTGTGTGAATGTCTAGGATATCAGAGCCAACTTACCTTTCCCTGGTTGAAAAAGGTTTCTGATGCATGGCAGGAGATTCCTCCCAGCAAAAGAAGTGGTCAAAGTCACTCAGGAGGCAACAAAAAACTTAAAGACTAACCAGGCGTAATTGCCTTTTTAACTCTACCAGAGATAGAGTTGGTTTTATTAAGAAATAAAAATAGCAGTCCTAAGACAAAAGACAAAAAGCCCAAGAAGACCAAAAGAGACAGCCAAGACCCAAAAAGACCTCGACTACTGTCTCAACAGCCTATTTATACTAAGACAGTACTTCATTATGGTTACCTTATATGGCTATTTGAATGTGTTTCTCTCACCTTTTCCTCACATACACAAAACTTAAGAGCACAACATGACAACTTGCACGTAGGCATCAACTTCCTCAATTGTTCTTTAACTTGGATGTTATCTCACTCAAACTTGTGCTCTAAACTTGATTCCACATTTCTTATTAATGACATGATAGAATGCAATGCAAGTTCATGATTACAATGTTTAAAAAAGAATAAAAGAAATGAAAAGAATTACAATAGAATTACATATTGAAGAAAATACTCTGCGTACTTCAGCTTGCTTTAGCATGGACATTAAACCTATGTTTAATAAGAACTGGTGGCTCAAGGTTAACCTTAATTTTGAGAATATAAAAGGGCGCATTCTCAACATCCTCCTCTTAACCTTGAGCATTTCAAAATTAAGTACCAATTACTTTCTGTTTCAAAAAGTTACATCTTCTTCAGAAGCTTTTACCAAAACTACAGTAATATGCCTTACATTATAGTAGCAACAAAAGTTTAATCACCACAATGTCCAAAAATAAATTTGTCTTCTTCTTGATTCTCCTCCTCTTGGATCTCTGGTCCGATTGGAGGCCATTGGAGATGGTGACCTGCACAATGTCTTTTTAACTTCTAGTCGATATGGTTATGCCAGTAGAGGAAGGTGAGAGACAGGTTCGTACACAGCCTCTCTGTTCCCATCGTTGTCGATGCTGTTGTAGTTTCTTGTGAATGTTTATCAGCCAGCCCAGCCCATGCAGAGGAAGTCACTGTTAGAGCATCCACCCCAATTCACCACAGATGGTCTCATTTGAGGTAAACTCCACCAGTTTTGTCTTCATATCCTAGATATGAGCTTTTTTATATCTCAATTATGCAATTTAGTATTTATTTCTCAAAGGTAACACTAAAAATTCAAAAAGGATTAAAATGCTTCATATACTGTAGGTCAAATGTAAGTTAAAAGAAGCTTTCTAAGTTAAAAGACATGTTTTGACATTTTGGCTTAAGCCAGCTCCAAAATAAATTTTAAAATAACTGCACTCGATTGTACAGTAAACAATAATGAAATAATAATATCAAATACAAACATCTATTGAAAAAATAGATAGATAAACAAACAAAAATCAAATGAAAATGTTCTCTCATAGAACATGCATTTACTACTTGAATATTTAATTTCTCTCTGAAAAATTGGTTGGTTTGATTCATACTTCTATGAAATTTCATTAAATTAGATTATTGTTATTCTACAATTTCAACCACTTTTTAATTCTAACTACCCCAGCATAAGACTGAAGTTCCCTTCAACAGTCCTTGCAATAATAATAACAAATTGAATATGTAACACAACTATGTTTGTCTACAAAAATGTTGAGAATGATGAGAAGCCATCTCATCTCTGGGAAACTAGAGATCTCTGTTCTGTCAGCAATGGCCATGCTGCAGACTCTTTGTTACGGCTGCCGGTTGTCGCCTCAACTAGCGTTCTTCCCTTACCAACAGTAGTGCAGCGCACCACCGGCCACTCCTGCAGTCGTCAAATAAAATGGTCATTTTGTTGTTCTGCTGATTCCCCTCGCATGGGGTCCAGCGGCACAATTCTGAAATATCTAGGATGTTTGGGGAGAAGCATACGGACATACGCCTCTCTGAGCCCTAAAGCTGATTTTCAGCCTATAGTATAATATTCATATTCAGAGACAACTGTCACCACGTTGCATAATCAGTTTTAAGATACCCTGATGCAATTTTTGCAGAAACACTCGAGATGTGGGTAGAAATATTCAATGGCATTTTCGCCTACGTCTATTAGGAACATAATTAGAACCAGAGGTTGCCATCCTGCAAGTCCGGTCATATTTGCTGCCATGCAAAAGTATGATGGTGCTGCTGATTCAATCTTTAAGAAAAATTAAACAAATGCATGCAGCTAGCTAAATCCCCCACTGAGGTACTAGAGTCTAAGGGAAATAAAAATAGTTCCTACCATTTCAGAGACCACAAAATTTGTGTTCCCCATATTAGAGGCATTATTAGAAGCATTTGACGCCATTGTCAGGCTGCGATCTAATGGTGATCTACTTCTGTCTAAGTGCTGCTGACCTAATCAACGCTCTGTCCCAACAGAGAGTTCACAAAATGTACATAAGATTGTTCCACTGTGGCAGCGGTAATATTTGAGATCACATCGTGAGCAGATGTGTTCTGGTTCTACGTCCACTAGAATGAACGGCAGCATTATATTATGGGACTGTGACTTAGGTAGGTGATAGTGGCTTGTCGTTAGAGCCGAAAACTGATTTCCCATCTAGCCATTCCTGCTTTGCATAGATGGGTCTCTTTAAACCATTCCAACACCATTTCATGCTGGTATTTAGGGACTTTTACATACCCCTTGTTTGCCATCATGTGTGACCCTGTGTATGCTTTATGCAGGGTTAATAGAACCCCCCTGATAGAAGTGTCGAACCATGGGTTCAAAATTAAATCTAGTTAAAGTAGACCCCGTATGAACTTATATCTCAGGTCTCAATATCTGTAGCCTATCGAGGCATGATTTTTTTTTCACCGCAGTCTCAATGCCTGTCTGTGTGACACTGCCTTTCACTTCCCTTTTCTGTCTTACAGCAAGACCTGTGAGAGCGCTTCCTGTCACACTCTCCTTATCTCGCTGTCTGGCTCTGTTTTCTACTAACAAAGTTAAACTTTATAATTCACGAAAAATGGAAACTGTCCAGGACGCCGTGTGCGCAGTCCAGTTTCATGTTTTGAGCTGTTTTAATTTAGAAATACCATCGATTGGGTTTATTCAGAAACACACAGATAGGTCTTTCGTCACTAGACCACATCGAGCGGTTTCATGAGATTTTCAGGTCAGACCCGTGTGCTCCAGAGTTGTATTTTTTAAAAGTGAACCACTCATTTCTCCCTGACGTCCGTTATGTTCCCTCTCAGAGAGTTATCAGGCACATTCCCAGCTTGATCTGGTATGGGCACTGGTACCTTCTCCACAATTTTATACGTGACCACCTTTAATGTGTGTTCACTGTTACCATTATAAGTGTGACTCTATGGCTCTGATATTAGCCATATAGTCTTTCTAACAAACATAGATGCAACAATAGTTAATGTGCGCATACCCAAAAGCATCACATCATCAAACAGCAAATTCAGTCCCGCTCTGGGTTTGCTACCCTCAGCTAGATAAACATAGCATTTTATATATATAACACAGTCTGCCGTCAACAGCTGAGTATATAGTCATATCATACCCTAGGACGATTTTCACGCCTCTATGTATACTACTATCCACCTCTCCCCCTATGTTTATTTGCCAAAACTGCCGTGCTCTTTCTCGTGGCCGTTGTTGCCCAGTCCAAGACTGTCGGCACACAGTCGGATTCTGTGGCTGAACGAGAAGATTTCAGTTTGGCCAAACTGAGGAGATGTGTAAATCTAAATCACACGGAACATATGGCTTGAGCCTGCCCATTCCCTGCAAAGTGTAACCCTACAGGGACTAAGCAATTCTACACATGGACGACGCCCCACTGGCTGCATCAGTCTGTCTAGGTGACCCCGTCTGGGCCCCAGCCAGATCAGATCAGCACAGTTTGCGCCGCGCATGTCGCAGTCACCAGGCACGTAGGGGCTCCACACAAATGGGGCTCCCTCCTTATCCCTTTATAAGGCACTCATAGAAATCCTTGGAAATTTAACTTTTCAACCCTAGTGTTGTTAGGAGTTACTAATAGATTTTTTCCCAGTTTTTGACCATTGTCGAAAAAATTCATTTTCATGGAGAAAACTAAGATCAACAAAATCACTATATATGATCACTTGCCCGTTTAAGGAAAAACTTTTCCAAAAAATTACAAATAAAAACAGTAATAAAATACTTAAATTTAAAGAAATATGTCTTTAGGAACATTTTGTGCTCATACTTTGAGACCTGAATACAAATGCATGCAAAAATTGTAAATATAATGGCAAATTCTGGCACTGCTTTACCTACCAAAAAGCCCTCCTGAAATGACAGGGACCACAAGTCAGCCTCTAGACAAACACACAGGCTTAAAACCCTGACTTAACCTTCTATGGTCGTTTTTTTGGTTCTTGTTATCATGTCAGTCTTTCGTGAGTGATCACTTTGCCCTATTCTTAGTTAGCTTGGCTTGCCCTCCCAACGGTTTTTGTCAGTGAGTGATTCTTATCACTTCTAGCCAACATTGGTTGAGATAGACACGCATTTAGCAGCATTAACTGATCTACTCTAGCAAGTTTTGCACCGTAAAACTTTATTTGTGAAGTGACCGGCATTTACCATAGGGGAAGTCAGGGGGTGCTTTCCAGTGAAAAACAATGTTACAAACAAAGTTTCCAACTGATTAAGTTTGTGAAAAGTTCCAGGAAATAGCGGTTTTTCAACCCTCGTCCGGGGTCGATAATCCCGCGTTATCACAGGAAAAATGCTCTCCTGCTTTTACCATCATAATCTTGTCTATACTGTCTGTCGGGAATGGCGTCCCGCCCTCATAGCACATACCTCACACCTTATTTTGAATTTCTCAAAATAACAGAGAACTCTAGGTACGTGGGTTTTATGCTCTTCTAACAACATTCATATGTGGGCTAAATCTTTGTGCCCTATGCCTCATGAATTAAAGTGAGGACCTCTTTAACTTGTCCTCAGGAATAGGATTTGTTCATCCATTCACTCGATAATATACATAAGGTTTATTGCATTGTGCAAGATGCTACTCTCGGTAGCTGTCTCCACAGTTGGTTCGGTTATGAGCAGGTTTGTCAACCTACTTCAGACTAGTTATAGCTCACTGATTCTAATCAGCCTAATTTTGCTTTTCACAGGGACAGCAGTCTGCGCCTGTGAAGCAATATTTCTCTCGACTTTTTGTCTCGCCGAGCTCACCTTTGTTGGTAAAAATTATAACGAGGAACGACATCTCTCGCTTGTAGCTTTGTACTAAGGAACATTGTGATAATAACTGGTGTGTACATGTAAGCCTGGTCTGTGGTTAATGGGGTAAATGGCTTTCCCTCATTCTTCATCCAGACCAGCTTCACACGGTGGTGCACGCAAATGTATGGGCCTACAGGTTATAGGTATCCCTCTGGATGCACCCTTTATGGCACCCTCCCTTGGGGGCTCACCAAGGGTAATGTATACTCCCGAGGGGGCTTTCTGCGACTTATGGAGTTGAATGGTTTGGTGGGGTGTCCAGGTATCTTACTCTAGCTGGTGTATTGCGACCTTGAGAATAGTGCTCTGGGGCTGGTGCTGGTCTCCTTTCAGGAGCGGGATGGAGTACACTCTCTTTTTCACTCTCGTCTTTGCTGCAAGTACGAGGTGCCATTTCAAGAGTGTCTGTCCCCATCACGCTGCCTCTATAGGACGCATGCATCAGCTGTTCCAGGAAGCCCTCATCCTCCTCAGCCGTTATTAGAAATCTCACTATCATATTTTTCAGAAAGACACCCCACGGGTAAGCCATCGCGGCAGCCTCATATAACTCCCTCTGGTTCAGCCCCGCCAACTTCCTCTTTTGTATCCTATAACTAATAGTGACCATGCTCTCATCATCATCTACTGCATCCAATATGCTCTGCCTTATAGCACCATACAAGTCCTTCATTTTAGTTTGGGAGTCAATTCTAACCACATTGACTGAGGAATACCACTTACCACTTAGATTTCCGCAGGAGTTCAACCGGTAGACCTCGCCTGGCACCGGTTGCACTGCCTGTAGTACTAATGACCTTTCTAGATGGTACCGAGCGGCACCGTACACAAGTCTTACCTCTGCCCCTTAAGGACCATCGCTCTCTAAACCTCCTTGTCTAATGATGGTGAAAAGACCCCCGCACTCTTAAGGTAACTTGTCTGGTGGTGCTGCTACATTTTTTCACCCCCTATAGCAGAGCATATGCCAAACCTCTAATCTCATCAGATTCATGGTCACTCTGTGTTGGTTGAGGAAAGTTTGGCTGCAGGTCTGGAATCCCAGATGGAGGCACCAGAGTTGATACTAGAAACCTTTGTGCTTCATCGGTCGCCTCCCCCCCAGCAACCTCTGGTGCAAAGGGGGGTGGACGCCCTAGGATGTCGACCAGTTGGCAGAATTTTTTTGCTGCGTTAGTAATTATTACGAAGGCCTTATTCGGGTTAACAGCTATTACCTTTGCCATGGGATCAAACCCAAAACTACCTTCTCCAAAGAGGGGTGTCACAATCTGACCCGGCGGTTCAGTGTTCACACCTCTCTGTAGGAGTAACCCTAGATGGTCCACTTGCTCCTCTCAGCTAAGGGTACCATCCTCGGGCACATTCACTACATGTAATTATTAACACAATCTGAGAATCATTTCTTATTTCTGGGTTCACAGTGGCCCCTATTTCTAGTGGAAGCCTGCCCTGTTTCTGCTCTGTGTTTAGTTTTGTTTCTACTTTCCATCTCGCCCTGACCGCTACAGTCTTTCCTGCTGCATGGGTCTGGTAGGCGTTGGATGGATTGAGAAAGATCCCTTCCCTTAACTCAAAGTCTAGGTTCGTCATATCGCCTATATCACCCTTGAGTTAGGTCGGGGTCGGGCGGAGCGAGTTGGTCGCCTAACACAATCCCAGCCACTTGTGGGCTTAGTGATTCGATAAGGTGACGACTCAACCTCTGGAACGACGGTGCTAGTTCCTCCTCTGAGGCTTTCTCTGCCCATGGTAGTTTAGAGTCCCGGCTCTCTGATCCTAACCTAGAGTCTCGTTTACTAGGTTCAATGCGGTTCCTCATGAGGGTTGCGACCCCTCGCTTCACCTTGTCTCTGGGTTACTCTTTCCGGATACAGCCAGATGACACCGAGTCGGATACAGTCAGCCTTTGTCGACTTCAGTGACCGGAGTGGTCTGCCAGTAGTCTGTGCAACTATGTCACTAGCCGGTATAGTTTTTTGTCTACACTCCTACTGCTCCAGTTTGCGTCCTACGCAGTTTTAATGGGACTTTTTAGCGCCTTTTTTGGAAAAGTAATACTTTTTAATCTTCTCCTTTTCAAGCCCTATCCTAGTTCGCTATTCCTGGTTAGCAGAGTAGGTATAGGGAGCTGGCGAACGGTATCCTTCCACTCTCTTTACGGCGAGAGCTGTTCGCCGTCAGGGCGGGGTCCGTGTGTACAGCACTGTGGAGGCCTAGCCTCAACCTCCAATCAGGCATCACGATAAACCATGTTGAGCGCCATGTAGCATTTTGTGACTATCCCATGAAAGGTTAACTACTTCTGAGTTACCGGGATTGAGACGCTTTACTCCTGCACCTAGCCCAATGCCTGTGTGAATGTCTAGGATATCAGAGCCAACTTACCTTTCCCTGGTTGAAAAGGTTTCTGATGCATGGCAGGAGATTCCTCCCAGCAAAAGAAGTGGTCAAAGTCACTCAGGAGGCAACAAAAAACTTAAAGACTAACCAGGCGTAATTGCCTTTTTAACTCTACCAGAGATAGAGTTGGTTTTATTAAGAAATAAAAATAGCAGTCCTAAGACAAAAGACAAAAAGCCCAAGAAGACCAAAAGAGACAGCCAAGACCCAAAAAGACCTCGACTACTGTCTCAACAGCCTATTTATACTAAGACAGTACTTCATTATGGTTACCTTATATGGCTATTTGAATGTGTTTCTCTCACCTTTTCATCACATACACAAAACTTAAGAGCACAACATGACAACTTGCACGTAGGCATCAACTTCCTCAATTGTTCTTTAACTTGGATGTTATCTCACTCAAACTTGTGCTCTAAACTTGATTCCACATTTCTTAATAATGACATGATAGAATGCAATGCAAGTTCATGATTACAATGTTTAAAAAAGAATAAAAGAAATGAAAAGAATGACAATAGAATTACATATTTAAGAAAATACTCTGCGTACTTCAGCTTGCTTTAGCATGGACATTAAACCTATGTTTAATAAGAACTGGTGGCTCAAGGTTAACCTTAATTTTGAGAATATAAAAGGGCGCATTCTCAACAGTATAATTGGTTTGGTTTTAAATGGTTATAAAACACAGGTACGTCTAACATTCAGAATAGTCTAAAAGATTTGTCTCTTAAAGGCATTTACTGAAATGTGAAAAGTTATCTTACCAATCCTTTCTGGGGATTTAAGGAACCAAACGAGAAGCGAGTTTAAGGTTTTTCTTTTTTTAGGTAAGTTTACTTGTTCAGTACTTCATAAATATACAAGAAGCACGGCACTTGTTACAAATTAGAAAATAAACGAAGTTACAGACAAACGGCTAAGACTTCTTCCTAATGTAGAGAGCGCATTTCAGAGCAAGTCTTTGTCATCCAGTAGAAGTCCCAGCTTTGACACACGAGGAGCAGGGGATGGCGCGAGGTCGTCTCGGTTGAAGCATCCTCCAGAAGTATCCTCCAGCTCAAAACCCGGGTGTATATATACCAATCCCCCCCCCCCTCCACTACGTTTCTCTGATAATGCCGACTTGATCAGTCATGTGTATTTTTAATTCAAATCTTGCACAATTCTCATCCAGCACTTGAAAGACACTGCCGATTGAGCACTCTGCCAGATTTAATCACAGATGACCTTCCAAGGACATTCCAGATTTTACAACTATCTAATCCTATATATGAATAAAACATGACTACTAAAAAGAATGCTACTAATCCTCCTTGACATTTACATTGATAAATCACCATTCATTACTTCTAGACATACTAACTACAAAGACATTCCAGTTACATTAATGTTTGAGTAAAAGCAATAAATTGAGTATTGATTCTAATAAAAAGAAAAAAGGGAATACAAGATCAAAGAACAAAAATGAACACTTCAGGTAAGATCAATAAACTTCTAAGCCTTAGCCCCCACTATACCCATTTCAACATAGATAAAAAGAAAGCAGTTTAATATGAAGCAATTAAACTTCATCTAAGCCATCCAAGCACATGTCAGTTAATTTCTGTATGCATGTTGCAACTCTAATGGTGGTTGCATTAATGGTAGTATTGGGGTCAACAGGGTCAAAGGGAACCACAGGGTCAGCGTTTGGCGGCATTGATTCTCTCATGGTGGTAGACTGAACAGGTGGTATAAGATCAGACACAGGGTCATAACCAATATTTCTAGTAACTTGAAAGGTAAGACCTCTTTGAGCTGCAGCCCGCCTCTGCCTGCGCCTAGCTATAGATGTCTTTGATAAATGGATAGTGTCTGATTCTGCCGCTGTTTCCCTTCTACCATTTCTGGGTTCCAAAACAAGTGAAGACAGGATAGTACAGAGGTTTTGAGTCTATTGTTGTACAATGTTATTGCTGTAGGCACAAGGGACTTCTTATACCTTGCTGTTCTGATCTGTATTTGCCACTAGACTTGTATTTACTCAAAAACTTTGAGAATAGGTGATGTGTTGCATCCCTGAGGATCCATTCTAGCTTCTGGAGTATGAGATCATTGTACAACTGAGCTACAAATGCTTGGTTGATGCTGATTTTACTAGCTACATTGAAAGAGCACTGCATTTTTTTGTGATCCTTAGCATGCATGTTGCCAAAAGTGCAGATAAGGCCCAAAGATAGAACACTTTGCAGAAAAGCTTGATAAAATATCTGCAAAATGCAGCTGCCCAGTCTAAAATTACTAATTTTCCTATCTCATTATTGTGGAATATCTCCCATCAGAGTAATGCCACATGCATTACTCTGTCGGAAGATATTCCAAGATAATGACCGCCTTCCAAACGTTATCCCTTACTGATATGGAACCAACATAAACAGGGCCCAAAGAAGAATAAGAGGGGTCATTCAGTATGCTCCTAAATGCTCTGTAGTCAAAGTATCACCAAACAAATACAAATAGCTTTTCTTGCTTTTCTTCCCCAGAGAGATGTGTTCCACAAGACCTGGACAAGATTGGCTTTCCCACAGTGATTGTGCGAAACAGTTCAACCATAGAAGATGTGGTGGAAACTCAAGGAATAGTAAGTCAGACCCTTCACCTTTCATTCCCATTTAGTGGAATGTGTATTTAGCAGGGACAATGCACAATGTAACTGGGCCTGATTGTAGCCTTAGGCTAATTTAAGCAGTATGTTGGTGTAACAGGGTGAATCTTCTGCTTTATGCCCGCCACTTTAAGAAGTTGCTGGGGTATGAACATCGGGTTGGCAGGCAGGTAAATTGTGGAGGTGTCTGCAAGGACATCAAGTGTAGCCTACGTCATGTCGTAGTGGAGGAGGGCTTTCCTGGTGGGTGATGTGGGACCGTTGTTACACGTGACTCAGCTGAAATCGCTCTTGTGCTTTGATTTGTAGAGAATGTAGTGCATCTAGTTAAATCTATTTATAATAGAGGATCATTCTGATATTAATGAATTTGCAATTGTTTTGGCTTGACTGACTGATTTGCAGTACATGAAACTCATGTGCACCTTTTTGTTCTCTCTCTCTCTCTTTTTAACTCAGATCGAGAAGGATGCTCATGAGAATTTCAAAGCGGACCCTCAATTTTTAAAAGTAAAATTTCTGGAGAGGTAGGTGCTACATGGCTAACCTACAGAAAGAAGCTTTCTAGTTGCACAGAAGAGCTGGGGCCGTGACACTAGGCCTTTTCAGTTTTGCAAGCAGCAGCCAATCCTCATTACATATAGTGACTACTGACAATCCTCATTATAGTCCAGTTCCACCTGTGTGAAGTTGGCCCCCCTCAAACCCAAAATGCTGAAATAACACTGCAGTTCATTTGTGCTGCGTTTGTGCTGTTTGTGCTGTAAATATTTTCGTTTGTGCTATTAAAGCTTTTGAGTAATTTAGAGACACATTTTCAATACAAACGAACAGTGTTTTTGTCAGCATTTTGGGTTTGGGGAGGGTGGGCAGCCTCAGGAAGGTCAGATAGGGACTGTTTGGAGTGCTTTGGAGTGATTTGGACGTGCAAGGGGGCTGTGTGACGCCACATGTCAGAAAATTTATTTTTTAGTGGTGGGCATAGATTTATTTTTTTAAATCTAGATTAATCTCACTGTAAATTTGAAATTAATCTAGATTAATCTAGATTAAAATGGCTCATTTGAATTCTGCCGAAGGCATTTATAATTTGTGTGTGCTGCTTAAAAAATGACTTAAAGTAAGTCTTTGAGAGCGGGTCTCTCAAGCCAGGTGGCACATAAGAAATATTTGTTTGTGCCTCCAGTACACACACACACACAAAAAAACTATTTAGTAGTACTGTTTTGATTCAATTATGACTGTTTTTAAACCTACTACTGCCTGAGATGATGAGATGAATGTGACACAGTAGGCCTACTTTATGGGTGCATTCTACTTTTTTATTTTTATGTTCCCTTGAATCTTAGATGTAACACAACATGCAGCGTGCCAACAGTAATTCTCAAAAATAAGAATTAAAAATAAGAAATAATTCCACACAATGAGCAAGAATGACATGGCACCTTACAGCCTTCTTAAATAAATAATGACTTAATACAGTTTCAATTTGTACTTTTAAAGTACAGTAGGCCTAGATTAGGATGAGCACAAAATTAAGCTCTATACTTTTCTGAGATGCATTTCATTCATACAGTATCTGCCCATAATGGCTTATTTTGATTTCTGAAAGTTGGCAACCCTAACCAAGAATAGAGCTACCAGTAGGCTAAGCTTAGCATAGGCTACTATATCCTACTACTTCATTAATAACTGAACATTAATTTAACATGGCATCAGTGATGGGGACTTGGACTCGAGACTTGGACTTGGACTTGACTTAAGTCGCTCATTCTGGAGACTTCAGACTTGACTTGGACTTGCCCTCAATGACTTGAGACTTGACTCGGACTTGAGCCTTGTGACTCGTGAACAATGTTCATTTCACAGAAGTGTTCATTTCATTATTTTGTTTTTTTCTGATGTTTGTTATGGGAAAGCATAAGCACAATATTTCTTCTTAGGTGCAATGTAACTCATGCATACAACTGCATTCTAAATTTTCTCAGGTCTAACATTACAGCTGATTTGTCCATAGCAGATTGTGTGCATAATTATGTCCACCCTTACCCTGTCAAAGGGAATATTTTTCCCAAGATTCAAAAAGGCTCGACTTGGGGAGAAGACTTGAGACTTGACATGGACTTGGGAGGCTCGAGACTTGACTTGAGACTTGACTTGGCATTGCGCCTCAGGACTTGGGACTTGACTTGGACTTGAGTACAAAGACTTGAGACTTGACTTGGACTTGGAAAAAATGACTTGTGAACATCACTGCATGGCATTAGTTAATTTTGAGGACATACAATAAAAAGATAAGGTTTAGCAAAAGCTACTTAATGTGAGGTAGCTATGGGGTTTGGTGTTCCCTCCTCCAGTGGCAGCTTGCATGTTCACTGCTTGCACTGACGACTATCACTATTTAGCTTACATGTGGTGACCCGGAAGCGGATTCCCAGCGGTATGCATTCGCTATTCCATAAAACGGAATGGATTCTTTTGCGCAATGCAATGGAGACAACTTGAGAATAGATTAATGGCGTTAACGCAGCACGTTAACGCCGTTATGACCCACCACTAGTATTTTTAAATTACTCAAAAGCGTTAATAGCATAAACGAAAATATTTGCAGCACAAACCAGCACAACTGCAGCACAAACGAACTGCAGTGTTATTTCAGCATTTTGGGTTTTGGGGGAGGGCCAACTTCACACAGCTTCTAGTTCCTTATGGAATTTTGACGGAATTTTGGGAGGATTATGTAAATCATACATTTTTGGAAAGGTAATTGCATATGGAGTCCGAAAAAACATGTTTGCATTTGCCCAGATGTCTTTTGAAGAAATATATGGGAATAATGCTAAATTCCCATTACAATCAATGGGACTGGACAAATGGAAAATTCAGTGCATTTTTCATACAGAAGTGCCGATGGAATGTAGGAAAAGGTAATTACGGGGTCTTAAAAGTCTTAAAAAAGTCTTAAATTAAATGTTCCAAAATTAAGGCCTTAAAAAGTCCTTAAATTCCGTTGCAAAGTCTTAATTTTCAAAATGAAAGTCTTAAATATCATAAATGTACTACTTTCATAGTCAACCTTAATGCAGCGTCATAGAACTTCTCATTTTTTGGAGTATTTGCAAACTTTGTGCCGACAGTCATTTTTAAACAGGCTTCGGCGCTACCAGTGAGCCAACCTGTGAGCGCCTAGCATGCTGTATTCGCGTCATTGTATCAAGTGAAAACACGGTGGCAGCAGCAGCCCCCTCCTTCCCTTTATCTGTCTTGAGCGTGTCAGGTTATCATCCTCATTGGGAAGGTAAACGGTCTTGGTGGGATATGAAAAACTGAGATTATGAATGAAGTTAGGAATAATGGTAGTAGCTAAAGGACAATCTGTAAGATATTTGCCAGCTAGCTTGTGTTTGCTAGTCAATGTTATTTCAGTTGGAAAAGTTGACCGTGTTTTCGTCAAGCGTCCTTTTTTTTTTTTTTTTTTTTTTTGACGCATCAAGAGCACACTGCAGTTTATGCGTGGTGGCTGCATGGTTTATTATGCCACACATGCTATCATGCAAATTCAGTGAAAGTAGCCTACAACTAAATTAGCAAATTGGATTAATCCAGATATTTGCCTGTTAATACAAAATGCTTATATCCTTGATATAGATAAAAGCAACCAAAACTGAATTCCAAAAGATAAAACAACATTGCTGTAGCATTTGGCCATGGGCTGCAGTGCAGTCATATTGCACCAATATGTGAGCTTTATAAATAAGCTAATTTGGGATTTCAGATCAGTCCTCCAAGTATATAGGTTATCTAGAAGTGTAAGCTAAATTTAAAGTGGCAGCAGCAAAAATGTCAACAGATTAGGCTACTTGCTGTAGGCCAGTATGAATACCAGTTGTCAGATATACAATATGTAGTATAAAAAGTACAAGAAAAGAGTAAAATAGCAATGATTATATTACTATATGAAAGAAAATGATTATGATTATGGTTACCTTAATTAAATAAGGTGAAAGGCAGGTTAAACTGTGTAGCCAGTCATGATCAAAGAACAGAATTTGTCAGGCAGGGATTTTTGTATTTAGGCCTATAGCTGCATGAAATGTTTTTTTTTTTAATTATTATTGTTTTTTTCATGTAGCCTTCTGCATTCTGACTTGAAAAATAGGAGAAAATATTCAAAAATGGGATCTGTGACCCCCGGAGGTTGGTGTAGTTAGATAAACTTAACTTTCTGTTTGTTTCTGTAAAAGAAGAGTCTAGTTAACAAACCTTACTGCATTTGGACCTAAGACACTAAGAGGAAAACTGATCTACCCTGTATTGTACACCTTTTCTGAAAGCATACTCCCACAGGGTGTCATATAATATAAATTGAGACAGGTCCTAACCTCCTCACCTCTTCACTACCCATGAATACAACAATTTGTATTAGTAATATGGGTACAGTATAGCTCATTTGCATACTACAATTAATTTACAGAAAAACTTACTTTTCATGTATACTTTCACTGTAGAAAGTTTTATTTTGACTGGGCAACAGGACAAAATAAGCCTATTGAGCCTATTGAGATGTAGGCCTATTGTTTTATCTTTTAAGCTATAATATGACCACCATATTGACATCTGAGCAAATGTAAACATGGATTTTCTGATTCCTTAGACAATAACCTTTCCAAAAATATATAGTTTACCTAGTCCCCAAGACATTCCCACAAAGGCAGTTTTTTGCCATAAGCAACTGGACTATTACAGTGACTGATGACAATCCTCATTACATGTAGTGACTGATGACAATCCTCATTACATGTATTGACTAATGACAATCCTCATTACATCTAGAGAACAGGGAT
Source organism: Sardinella longiceps (assembly GCA_027497455.2). Classification (NCBI taxonomy): domain Eukaryota; kingdom Metazoa; phylum Chordata; class Actinopteri; order Clupeiformes; family Clupeidae; genus Sardinella; species Sardinella longiceps. Next base: position 29,044 of record JAODXP020003061.1, read on the forward strand.
TGGTTCTGCTGTCTGGGATCCCAGAGCACCTGATGAATTATGAACACATACCATCATGTGGAGCCACTTGACTTTTAAAGAGGAACTATGCAAGACCGGACTTTACTTTCGGTTTGTGTAAGGTTTATGTTCTATTTATCGCCCCAGAGCTCCTCCGTGCAGGCCTGCGTCTCTTTACCAAAAGCTTCTGAAAAGCATAAGTAACCACTTAACAACTTTGCTGTTTGCAATGCAATGGCCCTTTGCCAAGCAAGTTAGCATGTTGTGCGTTTGGGAAAAAGACCCAATGACCGGCCGTTTTCTGCCTTCGTTTTCTCGGTTTGTGCTCACATTTTGACCGATAGAGCTCACCCTATAGACTGTACCACTGGTCCGCAGCACCAGTATTGCATATTCCCTTTCTCCGCCCAGAGGAGCTAGAGGAAGGCGAAACAGTCATCAATTGACCCAAAAAGTGACTCTTAAACTGTTGCTAGTTGCATAGTTCCTCTTTAATGCTGTATATTCTGTAGGTCCATGTGCAATGTAGCGCTACCTTCTGTTATTTCTAAAACTAATAACATTTTTCTCTCTTTGAAATCAGAAATTTCAACTTGAGTCTATGGTTTAAGGTGGCTGCAAACGAGAGTATCTGTTTTCCATCTAATAAACGCATTAGACAGAGTTTGAGAAATGTCGGCAGGACATCTGGCAGATCTGACGTATCTTCAAATCTTAACTTCTACTCAATAGGTGACCAAACACACAGTATTGTTGGGGGCATACTCTGTTGCAATGCTACTTTGATGTTTAAAGGAACCATTCCACACCAAACCGTTTAACACTTGTTCTTTTTTAAGTGTGTGTGGGGGGGGGGGGCTTCAAAGCCCAAATCAAAATCTAGGATCAAATTCCAGTCTCGTCAAAGGAAGGCAATGAAGTCTAAAAAAAACTATGTCTTTATCCATTTCAGAAAAACACATAACCATTGCAGTGAAGTTCAAGACAAAAGTTGTATTTGAGTTCTGTGAAAGTTCAAGCGGGATTAAAAAAGTGGTGAGTAATGTGCTATACTTACTGTATCAAACAGCATGTATGAAACCAATGAGTTCATTCACGTTTACTTTTTGTTTCACCAACCACAAAAAGCTTTCTGTAAGTTCTTGCCCTCATATTGTTTCAGATTGATAACGTTTTCAAAGAACGTTTCCAGATAATTTACAGAAGAACTCTTGTTATATGCAGGTAAGACAAATGGTGTAGTTAGTATCAGCATGTCCTCTGTGTCCTATGGTGTATTATTGTGCTTATAATACACAGTATATTCTCTATAGGATAGTCTACTCTGTACATTTAAATGTGCGTTATTACATACTATGTACATTAGAATATACATTATTTATCTCCCCTCAGAATGAGATTCTCTTCTTTGATTGACTGATGGGATGTCCATTATTTTCGTATAACTGGCTACCTGAGACTGGGACTGACTAAAAAGAGAGCATTTCGTCCGGATGGGTGGGGTTTTGGTAGGATGTTGCCTTGCATGTTTGTGTGGCCGCGCACTCTCTCAAGCAGTCAGAGAGAGCACGAAATTAAATGTCTTGGGAGTTTGTAAAAGAACGTAGCCGGTAACGAATCGGACTAGGTCAGTGGAGAAAAGGTGTTATTGCTGTATATTCCTCACGCTTCTCTTAACATAAGGTGACCAGATTTCTTTATGAAAAACCGGAGACATTTTGGTGTTTAGCAAAAAATGTTACGTTAAAACTTTTGACATTTTTGTAGTTATGTAGTTATGTAGGCTATGTGGCTATGTGGCCAAAGTGGGCACATGGCTATGTGGGCAAAGTAGTCCATAGCAACCAAGGGACCAAATAAACAAGGGTCATTCAAATCTCAGACAAAAATTCCGCCTGACCATCTTGGATTTGCTTCAAACTTTATGTGAATGATCTTACCATACCCAGGACCTATAATGTGAAATATTACCATTGTATCTTGTATAGTTGTTGAGATATGGGGTCTTAAAAAAGGGGGTCGTGTGTCAAGAAAGTGGAGCTCTGAGAAACTATCCATGTTCCACAAAGCATTACTCTTCGAGTTTTCATGCTACATTTATGAAACTTTCAGGACATATTCTAAAGTAGTATGTGTCTTTACACTGTGAAGTACACCTTTCACGGTAGCACATTTGCTGAGTAATGCTTTGCTGAAAATGGCAAAAAAAATTACATGTTCATTTTTTCCTATCTATTTCACAGTACTGTATCTTGTACACGAATGACATCAGATCTTTGGTATTTCTATGTAGTTCACACAAGTTATTGTACATTATCTTCAAGTAGGTAAATATTTGATATTAATAACAGCTTTTGAGTTTTGAGACATTAAAGATGATATAAATGAATTAAGACCTATAGTTTAAGCATATTTTCCAAATTACTGGTTGAGTGTACCTTAAAATCAAAGTTGCAAATGCTCAAGATTTTGAAATGGTACCTTTAGCCAAACCACATAAATTACTATATCAAAGATGGCTTTCACAGTCTTGGTGATTGGTTTTTCTGCCTTCGTTGCTAGGTGTGTTTGTTTATTTGGTCCCTTGGTTGCTATGGACTACTTTGCCCACATAGCCATGTGCTTCTGGGCCTAGGTTCTGCCCCTCCCTTTATTCATCAATTAGGCTTTTCATTGGATGTTTGGTGTCTGCCTATTCCTTGTATGTTTAGCCAATGAGGTTTCTTCTTTTAAAGGCTTCTTTTTATTATTAATGAGCATTTTGCCTGCTATTGTTGATCATGATTATTGTTGGTTTCCTGGTCATCACGGCTTCATAGAGGATTATCACAAATTGCTTTTTGTGCACAATCTCTAAAGATAGGCTACTTCAAATACCACATTACCATACATTGAATGTATAGCTGGGTCATTCCGTGCCAAATCAACAAATCTCAGACAAAAATTCCGCCTGACCATCTTGGATTTGCTTCAAACTTTATGTGAATGACCTTACCATACCCAGGACCTATAATGTGAAATATTACCATTGTATCTTGTATAGTTGTTGAGATATGGGGTCTTAAAAAAGGGGGTTGTGTCTCAAGAAAGTGGAGCTCTGAGAAAATATCCATGTTCCACAAAGCGTTACTCTTAGAGTTTTCATGCTACATTTATGAAACTTTCACTACATATTCTAAAGTAGTATGTGTCTTTACACTGTGAAGTACACCTTTCACGGTAGCACATTTGCTGAGTAATGCTTTGCTGAAAATGGCAAAAAAATTACATGTTCATTTTTTCCTATCTATTTCACAGTACTGTATCTTGTACACGAATGACATCAGATCTTTGGTATTTCTATGTAGTTCACACAAGTTATTGTACATTATCTTCAAGTTGGAAAATATTTGATATTAATGACAGCTTTTGAGTTTTGAGACATTAAAGATGATATAAATGAATTAAGACCTTTAGCAAGTTTAAGCATATTTTCCAAATTACTGGTTGAGTGTACCTTAAAATCAAAGTTACCACCACAAAGCCCATGTTTTATTTTGCAAATGCTCAAGATTTTGAAATGGTACCTTTAGCCAAACCACATAAATTACTATATCAAAGATGGCTTTCACAGTCTTGGTGATTGGTTTTTCTGCCTTCGTTGCTAGGTGTGTTTGTTTATTTGGTCCCTTGGTTGCTATGGACTACTTTGCCCACATAGCCATGTGCTTCTGGGCCTAGTTTCTGCCCCTCCCTTTCTTCATCAATTAGGCTTTTCATTGGATGTTTGGTGTCTGCCTATTCCTTGTATGTTTAGCCAATGAGGTTTCTTCTTTTAAAGGCTTCTTTTTATTATTAATGAGCATTTTGCCTGCTATTGTTGATCATGATTATTGTTGGTTTCCTGGTCATCACGCCTTCATGGAGGATTATCACAAATTGCTTTTTGTGCACAATCTCTAAAGATAGGCTACTTCAAATACCACATTACCATACATTGAATGTATAGCTGTAACTTTAATATGCTCAAAGGAAATGCAGTCTGTGATCCCGAGAGTTAATATGAGCTGGCTTATAATTGTAAGAAACTAAAACTTCTTATGACTGATCACTAAAATGGAGCATAAATCGGCAGGTGGCAGTAAATTCAGATTTATTGTCATGGGCCTAAAAGGACCAGCATTGCAATCTCTTCAAATATTTGCAAATTGATTGATAGATAGTTTAATTGATAGATGATTAATAAATAATAACCTAGATATTTTATCAAAGTATTTTGTAATTTTTTCTAGCCATTTTTTTTCTTTAGTATAGAGAATTGACTTATCAGCAATGTTAATAATGTTAATGATCTTATCTATTCAAATTCAACTAAATGTTATAACCACAATTGTCAGCAGAAGTGACATGTGTTCAAATTGTTTCTAAAATTGAGATTTTGAGTGAAAGATTACCTAATGCCTGTGGAGTTCTACTTGTAAAACACATATTAGGTATAATAGTTTGGTAAATTGACTTATAAACACATTAAATTTTAATGACATCCATTCAAATGTATGCTATAACTATGGTTGCCAGTAGGAATGACTTTTCTTCAAGTCATTACTAAGTCTGGACAATTTAGGACATAAGAATGTATCAAATTTTGAATAGCCCTAATTTTAAAGCACAAACCAACATACATGATGATACGTTTGACTTAATCAGGGTAACTAAGCTCAAAACACATGCATTGTGACATACGTTCTCGCTGTACCCACATTCTAGCTTCTAAGTAATAGGCCTTGGCTTAAACATTAAAATTGTAGCACATGATTTAACAATGGAAATGAAAAAAAGAAAGTCTCATCAGGCGCTAGGGCTCATGGGTAATGACTTTTTTTCAAAGGGCACTAGAATTGGTTGTGGGCGGGGCCCTTAGATTACTCCCACCATTGGGTTCAGAAGGCTAGTAGCTCAGCCACCATGATAGAGAAGTATATCAAAATAAACTAGTCATTTTCTTGACAACATTTAGACCATACTTTGTGACAGTTCTGCTGTCAGTACAAAGTAACTGAAAATCAATGAATGAATAAAATGTCTAAACTAGAAAAGCACTCAGAGAGTGCAAATTTCTTCCAAAGCAATAGGGTCAAGAATATAATTTAAATTCTAGATTGTGCACTGGATTACAGATCTTATAGACAGCATTTGTTACAACTGTCATTGAAACTGAATCAGTTCTTGATTGCTCCAATGCTGGCATCCAAATCTGTGCAGTTTTGAATTGTCTTGTACACAGACATCCACAGGCTGGCAAAAAACATAACCTCCTTAGCGGTTGTGAACACTCTAGGCCTATTGCATCTGTTTGACTTACTCGTTGATAAAATGCTTTCCATATAAAGCAAAGCAAGTGTGCTCACAAACTTTTAGATCTTCCAGAGCTGTATCCCATTCATCATATGTTTATTGAGGAAATAAAATAAAATTAGTTACTAAAAATTAGTAACTAAAATTGCTTTAGAAACTAAAAAATAAAAATATATATATTTTTTAAATTAAATTAAAAATTTAAAATAAAAGGAAATTGCTTTAGACAACTAAATGCACTGATTATTCCACTTTTCCCTGGGGTACTAGAAGAGGTTATTACTGTTATCAGTATTATTATTATTATTATTATCATTATTATTATTATTATTATTATTATTATTATTATTATTATTATAAGTAGTAGTAGTAGTAGTATATACAAAATAATGTTGTTCTTGTTGTTAGAGTCGATAGTTGATGTCAGTACTACTAAAATTGGGGGAGGAGACTCTGTTCTGTGAGAGGGAGGGACTGTGGCAAAGGTACCAAAAGCACATGGCTACATAAACAAAACAGAACATGGTTAGAAAGGCAGAAAAAATCTATCACCCCATGCCTTGATAGCTGTCTTTGACAGACTATTTTATGTACTTTTCTTTTGGGTACCACTTTGGAAATATGGTGTATTCAGAGTCTAAAAACTTTTCTTTAAGTTGATGTTTTTGTTTTTATGGTTGACTCTACCAGTAAAATTGTAAATGCACTTAAAAGTTGGATCCAATATTATCTTTGTCAATTTTGAAGTGCCATAAATCAAAAAGTTTGAATTCTTTCCGAAGTATTCCTCCAGTTCAATACAACACGATTACTGAAGTGATATATATTTAATTATCGAAGATCTCATATGCTTCAGTGTGGAAATATTGTCATCAAAAGTGGCCATCATTTTGTGTTCATACCATTTTTGTTTATACCATATTTGACAGTTCAGAAATTTTCAATTTTCTAACATGAAGTATGTGTAAGTAATGGCCAACAGAAATTAACAAAGTTAAAAAACTGCATTTTTCCATGATCAAGACCCTGTTTTTTAAGGCCCAATATCTCAGAAAGTAAAGTAGATACAAGGTTAATATTTTGCACAATTGCTGATGGGTACGATGGCATTAGGCACCTAAAGTTTGAAGGAAATCCAAGAGGGTCAGGCGGAATGCATTTGTTGATTTCACACGGAATGGCCCAGCTGTAACTTTAATATGCTCAAAGGAAATGCAGTCTGTGATCCTGAGAGTTAATATGAGCTGGCTTATAATTGTAAGAAACTAAAACTTCTTATGACTGATCACTAAAATGGAGCATAAATCGGCAGGTGGCAGTAAATTCAGATTTATTGTCATGGGCCTAAAAGGACCAGCATTGCAATCTCTTCAAATATTTGCAAATTGATTGATTGATAGATAGTTTAATTGATAGATGATTAATAAATAATAACCTAGATATTTTATCAAAGTATTTTGTATTTTTTTCTTCTTTAGTATAGTGAATTGACTTATCAGCAATGTTAATAATGTTAATGATCATATCTATTCAAATTCAACTAAATGTTATAACCACAATTGTCAGCAGAAGTGACACATGTTCAAATTTTTTCTAAAGTGAGATTTTCTAATCTGAGATTTTGAGTGAAAGATTATCCAATACCTGTGGATTTACACTTGCAAAACGCAGACCAGAGTATAATAGTTTAGTAAATTGACTTTCGATCACATTAAATTTTCATGTACACTGAAAAAAAAGTCTGTTAGATCTACATGAAAAAAATATGTACATCGGTTGCGCGAGATATTATCATGTTTTTCAGACAACATATAGTCATGTAAGTTACGTATGATTCTGTCTTGCAGAAGAAACATGATTTTTTCATATAAATCTACCATTTTTATTTTATGCTTAGCTTATATGTTTATACCATGATAAAACAACATATTATCATGTAAGTGAAGTATGATTCTATTTTGTAGAATGAACATGATTTTTTCATATAAATCTACCATTTTTATTTTATGCTTATTTTATATGATTACACCATGATAAAATACTATTCAAAAATTATTCATTTTTAAATTGTAATGCACTCTAAAAACAGATTAGCTAAATCAACCAGGATTTTAGTCATTTTTAACCAATGTCATTGATTAATATGTGTCCAAACCACTACCACTAGCTTGTTTACATTAACCAACAGATTGTGTAATATGTGTAACTAGTCAAACATTGTTAAAAATGTGAATTATGTAATCAAAACATTGTTCAAAACATGAATTTATTAACTTTCCAGCATCTTACACATACTTTAAAGTCTCAAGGTACAACAATGAAGACAAAAGGATAACAATGAATTATATTTAGGCCACAGAGCATTCACAAAATCATATTTATACAATTCGTCATACACACAATAATGTTTAATACCTCCAGTCCATGCATCCTTGACCATACCAAGGTACTCCAACTTGAAAAGTCCTCTGAAACAAGGCCAGCAGCCATAACACATGATCTGGTATTTGGAATAGTCCATAAAGTGTTGACATTCTAAAGGTCCATATGAAACTGCTGCAAAGCTTCATTGAAGGTTCCCTCTCACTGAAGTTGGTCAAATTCCTTGATGCTCAAAGTCTCTGTTGATCTGTCAAAGACAACAAATTTAAGAACAGTAAGCTAATAAATTATTAACAATGAATATGTCATGAAATCATTTCCAGTTAAAGGATAAATCTGGTGTTATAAGAACCACAAGTATATTGCAACATCATAAAAAGTTTGAACGTTTGCATATCACTATACAAGTGGCTATATCGCTGTTATGAACCATAAAACAGGTTTAAAGTAGACCCATACTTTTCAATAGTATAATGACAGTTCCAACATTTCAAATGAGGCATTGAAAACTTTCTCTGGCATGAGGGTGTCAAAATTATTCTCCCCAGCAAAATTTTTACGATGTTGCTATACTTGTGGTCCTTATCATACCGGCATTCTCCTTTAAGTTAAATATTTTTCACTGAATCAATTTCCTGAGACTTTCGGCATGGACAAATAAGTGGGATTTCAATTAAGAGTCAGTTTCTGTAAGACTCATGCGGATTTCCATAGGGGCTGATACAAACCCTCTTCAGATCTCAATGAAAAAATTCTCATAGATACATATATGGGATAGATATTTAAAAATAACAATTTAAACATTTTGGACCTTTCCTAAAAAAACTAGGGACTTTGAAATGACTCATGGCAAAGGTGGAAATTTTATGCTTTTCAAAATGCACAACTTTGCCTGTCCATATTTCAGTGGGCTTTCAAGAGAGCACTCTGATATTTGGCAAAATCAAAGCATGGGTCCAACACTTTTGAGACATATTTTTATGATGGTCACTAGCTCAATTGACAGCCATTAGGTGGCCATTGAAAACTCAACTTTTTATTTTTGGAGCCTTGTTTTGGGGCCTCTCACTGCTAGTGCAAACACGTAACCTTGCTCAAGCATAAAGATATGAGCACATTGGGAGGTCCTGTTTTGAAATATAATTGGTTGAAGATTGCTACATTTTCAAGTACTGATGGAGAGGATGTTTCATTTGACAAATATGAAATTGACATTGAAATTAGAGGACCATATCTTTGTGCGCCATCAGTAAAAAAGGTTGAAACAATTTTTATTATGTTGGCATGTATCTAATCTATTTATATTATTAATATCTCAGAGGCATTTTGCTTTATTAACCATTAAATGCCATTTATTAACTGCACGAATCACATACATCGATAGGTCCTCTAGAAATACATGATATTGAAAACAGCACCATCATGTGGACAAAGCTGGAAAAGAAGAAGAAGAAGAAAAAAAAAAACCCGTCAGTATTGAAGCCATGTTGGAGGCACCTGAATTTCAAGCTTAGCACCTGGACTGTTTACATACAAAGGCATGCTTGAGTCTCAAACAGTTTTGATGTTATTATAGTTTGAAGTTTCCAAATATTCTCACAGGCATTGCTTTGGAATAGGTGGGGTGCATTCGAAGGCATAGTGTTCATAGAAATATCCGAGATATTGAGGTATAATTTTGCACACCTTCCCTTGAGATGTGTGTGGCGACATAATCAAAAGCTAATATTTAGGAAAGACATTCATGACAAATCATTGTTTTGAGTCAGAATAGGCGCCAAAAAAGTCACTCACAAAATGGACAATATTGAATGACATAGGCTCTGCATAGTCTTTTGATCATGTGTATTTGTTTTTATTGTGATCTAGTAAAGCACACAGTTCTCTGTAAACTATGTCTCACTCTACGCAACTCAATAAGGGTTTCCTTGATGCCTCTGGTGGTTATGGGTAATTGACATTTTGAGTCACCATCACAGAGAAGTGTAGTCCTACACACATGGTCAGACTCACGGTCTACCATAGGGTGTTTCTGCAAATTGATTGTCAGTACTGAAGTTTTGAACTAATGTACTTGACTTTGCCCGTATCCTACATTCTGGGTCTTCTTGAACTTGTCAAAGATCCCATAGTGTTGAGGGAACCTTTCTTCAGAAATGTTCATGAGCTCTAATGTATTGTTTTAATAAACTTTGATCTAGTGTACAGTCTTTATATCTGAAGAGGGACGTGTTATTCTCATGTTCCAAGTCTTGAAGTAGGTTCTGATTTACCTCACTCACGTCAGATCATGCGCTACGTAACTTTCGTAAGGCACTTCCGCGCAACGATCTGATGTTGAAGCCCATCAGAGAGATTTCAAGCCATTATTCTCTAACCGGACCAATCGGGGCCGCTGGCTGCTGTAGAGGGTGTGACGTAGCGAAGAAGCAACTGTTTTGAATCCAACCAATCCAACAAACGTAACGAGCGTCTTCGGTTGGTTTCGATGTGGTTGGCTGCAGTGTACGTCAATTAAATTGATGGACAAGCCGTTTGCCCAGTTAGATTCAAGGATTTCTGGCTCCTGAAATAATTCGTCTATCGCTGAATATCAGATGAACGCGCGTAGCGCTACATCTGACGTGAGTGAGGTAAGGTTCTGATAGCAGTGGTTAAGCTGAATAGCTAGATTGTCTGAGGGATGTATTCAATGTTTTTTTTTCGTTTCAAGCAAAGTAATACATTTACAGACAATTGATTTGATATTGGTTATTTACCTTTAGTGTACTACCCCAGAGGAGACCATTCCCAAGAATAATAGGTTTAGCAAACAGTTATAAAGATTCACAATTGATTTTATATATATAAAAAACGTCTTTTCATATTTCAAATCAAAATGTTGCCATCAGATTTAAAGAATAAATCTTCAAACAAGAAAAGTATACACAGCATCTATTGAGTGTTGATAGCACAACGTGTAAAGAAACAGCCTGTCACTCTTGTAAGCCAATAAGATGGTGGCTCTATCCTTGACTGTCCTCTTACTCCCCTGACAAAGACATTTAGTTTTGATACTTTTGTATTGTTTGCAATATATTTGAGTGGTAGCCTTCTTTATCTAATCAGGTAATGTTGCCTAATAATTTGCTTACCAAAAGCAAGGCATAACATGATGTGATACCTGGGAAATTGAACCCTGGTCAACTGGTTGTTAGTCTGTGACCTAACCACTGTGCCACCACATCCACGGTCTAAAAAATTCTCAATCAGGGTTACCACATTGGCTTATCTGGTTAATCAGCACAACCCTCCACTGCAGTTATCATAGGTGCACATCTGCTCTAAATAAAATTCATTTACGTGATGATAGAACAAAAAGCCACCTAGATATTTGGACCACAGATAATATGAGTGCAGACGAACAAAGTAGGCAAATTTCAACTGTTTTGTGTGATGGCGCACAGAGCTATGAGCATCTAGAATGGCACTTCATTTCATATTTGCCTAAAATAATTGCCTCTAGCTTAAGCTCTAGCTTAACATAACCAATTCATGCCCATATATTTTAAGCAAATTCTAAAAGAGGAGGTTCTGAAGTGTATATAATATACAAACTAATAAGGTTTTGAGTGTCATATGAACTGTGAGAGGCACACGAGAACGGTACAAAAATGTAAAAGGTCCCATTTTGAAGAGGCCCTTAAGGACAGTGCCTTCAATATGCCACAGAAACGACATCATTTCTCAAAAGTTTATTTCCCTGACATTTATGTGCCAAAATTTCAGGATGGTAAGAATAAGGCGCAACAAGATATTTGAAGGCAAAAAAACTGAATTTTCAGTACCTCAAAATTATGCTGAAATTTTGGGAAGCCCTAACTTTTGCTAGGAACATTCTCCATGTTTCAAATTTCAGTTTTGTCCCTTTTAGGCATGTGTCTACTGGTATTCTAGCCTGACACGTCAGACTATATCATAAGAATGTATAGTCTGAAGACCACTGATAGACTGTACCTCAATGGAGGGGCGGGTGATTGCGTTGTCTTTCAAACTGCCTCTCCACGTAATAGGCTAGCGTTCCGGCCAGTGGTACCAGCTGGTATATCAAACTTTTCCCGTAGCCCGTCGGTAACACGGCAAAGACATCTTTTTCAGAACGAAAAACTTCAGTGCACTTTCTTGTTTCACTTTCAAAGAAAATGACAAGTGCAATTCGTCCAAAACTAAAGCCAAAGACGATTCCGCTCTGGTTTGAGCAGGGCTGTCGTCATCGTACAAAGCCCGCCTTACGATTTCCTGTACACATACCGCGCTGTGATTGGTTATCCGCCTCCAGAGGAAGGCTAAAACGGGTTTCTATCAGTGGCCTCTAGACGTACCTCTGTGCAAATTCAAATTTGCTACCACAAGGGGTACGTCTAGAGTCTAGGCTACTGGTATTCAAAATTTGAAGGGAATATGAAGAGGGTTTGTATCACCACCCGCATGATTCTTACAGAAACTGACTCTTAATACCTCCATGGGTTGAACAGGACTGGAGCTGCTCAAAGTTGATTGGTTCCCGACCAAGGGGTGAGCAGTTCTACAGTTTTGTGGAATTCACGGAGCATTCAGACAGGGCGGCAGGCCGACGGCAACGCTCGGCGTTAACGCTCACATCAGCCAGTCACAAGCGTGAATCTTTTGACGCTGTGTTTTGATAGGACAACGCTGGCTGGCTGACTTTTGCCGGATGACGTGCCAGCGGCAGCGAGCGTTGTCCTATCAAAACACAGCGTCAAAAGATTCACGCTTGCGACTGGCAGATGTGAGCGTTAACGCCGAGCGTTGCCGTCGGCCTGCCGCCCCGTCTGAATGGTCCGTCAGAAGTCCTGCCCGATCAGCAGCAGGCCAGACCAGTGACAGCAACGCCGAAGGTATTACGTCACTGGGAGGGCATGCCAGGCTACATTACAATGCCTTTTTAACTTAAAATGAAATGGTGTTTTTTTCCTTCCTACAAATTTTCCAGAAATCACAGAAACTCTGCTTTTCATTCTCAACATCATAACGAATTAGTGAAGGTCTTTGGCTACCGGAGGGTCCAAAGAGTAACTTAAAAGTAATGCAAGAGTAGTGTAAAGCCTTACATTTCCAAAACTGCAATATTGTAACATAAGGGATTATTCTAAAATTTTAGTGACAGGTAATAACGTATTACAGTTTTGTAACTTGCCCAACATTGCCATTGACACATGGTAACTAGCCTGTGACTGAAGGTGTGAATTCAATTCGTTATGCACACAACAATATAGTTATTTGTTAATATTTTAAATCAGAGGTGGGCAACAGTTTTAGTCTGAGGGCCACATTGACCTTGGCAAAATAAGCGGAGGGCCACACATTACACTGCAATTAAACATTAATTACACGGTTAAATGATACAAATGAATTTGACCCAATTATTGTAGACTACAGCATTATAATAGCTGCCTCTACCATACAGTCTTTTATAAATCTGAAAATGGTTTGCTGTGTTTTTACACAGCACATAGCATTTTTATTATTCCTTTAAATTGTAGGGGCATTCTGGGGGCCGCATTTTGCCCATGTGTGCTTTAAATGGTCACAAAACTACGACTGCTGCACACATTAAAAGCATTAGTTTAAGACCAAACACAACAACATTACATACAGCCAATACATTGATAGATAACATGTCAATCATAGATACATGTAGCCACAGCCAGACTCAATCTCTATCTTTATATCTGTTTAGAGGGAAGGTTGCTACTGATCACTACTGCTGTTCTTCTTGTTGGCAGGAGGGGGCGCCTTCCTTTCCACATAGTCGTTGGCGGTGTCCAGGATGCGCTTCAGTGCAGACAGCAGCAGCACATTCATATGAGGGTTCAGGTCGATCTCCTCATGGTAGCACTTCACTGGGAAGATGCAGTTCATGGTCACTCCCAGTTTGTTACTGCAATGCTGCATCTGAGGTGTATGCACAGAGAGGAGAGGAGTTAATACCAGTAGTAACACTGACACACAGTTATAGATTCTCTGATAAACACTCACCTTCTCCTTAATCTTCTTGCTTCTGTAGATCATTCTAATGTCCTTCTGGACCTCTGGACATGTCTGATCCACTTTTGTTAGCATAGTAAGCTGAGGAATCCCTGGCAGAGAAATTCAATTCCCCATGATGACTTTCCAACTATATCTATTATGGTCATTTATTCAATGATTACAAAACAATCTGCAATGTACTGGGGCCTACCGGTACGCACAAAGTAAAACAGCCCAAGGCATATGTTTATGTGGTTTGAAGAATCACAGTAAATGCAGTGAGAGTCAACCCAAGTGTTCCCAAATTGATTGGAGAAATAAACAAGGGATGGTGTTAGGGATGTCGTAACAGAGCAGGCAAACCAGGCAATTGACTAGGGCCCCAATCTGAAGAGGGCCCCAAAGATCTAATCTACGGTAATCTAATAAAAAATTTCTAACCCCTTTTATTTAACATTAATTTTTATATTCCAGTACATACATTCTAAAAATGACAAACACACACACACATTCCACTCCAAGAGTCTCTGTCTTTCCTGCTGGCTCAGCAGCACTCACCACAGATGTGACATCCACAATTCTTTCGGCCCTACACTGCGACATATCCGTTGGAGAGGGTCATCCAAACAAGAGCTTGAGTCCGAATTCAAACTTCCAAATAATGTTTAAAACATCGATATCATCCCAATCTTCCCAATCAAAGCTATTAACATGCATACAAGATCTGCTATGGATTACGTCATTAAAAAAAAAACGTTTGTCCATTTTCAATAACGTAGGATGAACAGGATTACTTACCCATCTCACTGGCCTTTTTTCTGATGTCCTTCATTTTCTTGAAGTCCTCTTCCTCCATCAGACCAACATTGTCTGCTGGAATGACACTTAGAAGGCAGTGAATCTCATTTCTCAGGGTTGGGTTGCTGACGAGGTCTGGGTCCTTGTCTGAACAGGGGCTTCTACTGTTAAACTTTTAAAAAGAGAAGTGATGCTCATCCTTCATACCATGGAGAACATAATCCAAGTTCATTGTGGCAAGTAATTGCATAGTTACATGTGTGTAAGTGTGTTCATGTATGTTACCTTATGGTTATCCTTTATTTGACCTTGCAAAATTCTGATGAGGTCTTCAGGATTTGCCCCTTCAGAATCCCCTTTTTCCAGACCCATGATGTCACACAAGACAAAGTGCAGAGGCTTTTTTGTTTTACCATATTTAATTTGGTGGGCTTTGAACTGAAATCACAACACCACACACAAAAGTTCTGAGCTTTCTAAGGTAATATCAGAGAAGAAATAGTGTGTCAAAGAAAGATTCACTGTCTTACCTGGAGTTACATATGTAGGTAAAAGTCTGGCAACCTCAATTTTAGCTTTAGCTTAGCATGATGTATTAGAATGTAATGTAGCCAAAGATTTGCTTTCTGGCTACTTTATATTCCAGTGCTTATGTTAAGCTTAGGTAAGAAAAAGGTAATATTGGGTTTGCCGGACAAGGAAACTACATGCACTGAGACCCAAATGCTTTTATGCATTTGGGTCTCAGTGCATGTAATGCAAATATTTTACTCTAGGTAAGAGCATGAATATTCATAAACAGGTGGAATATCCCTTTAACACTGAATCTCTCTCACCATGTTGGTAAAACTGCAATCAGTTCCTGTCGCAGCAATGGCCAAATCCACCATCCGCTCCTGAAAAATACTGCCTACGGAGTTGATGAAGCTAGACTTCCCTGCTCCCACTGGACCATGGAGAAGGATACGGAGATACTCAACCTCTGGGTTTTCCACTTCCATTTTTTTCAGATTGTTTTTCAGTGCTTCTTCCTCTCTGTCACAAATCACTTACAAAGTTAGCTACAGTAAGATGGATCATTCATTATTTTCTAATTAAAGCGTTAGATGTGAAATATTTCACATACCCCCACGGAATTTCTCTCCAATTCTTTTCCATCACTGTTAAACATCAGACAGATGTGTGCGTAAGGTGGGGACTCAATATTTTTTTTTTTTTTTTTTATTGCTGAACTTCTTTTTCAAGAAGAAAAGTCACAATTTTTCAGTGTTTGCTTACTTGTATGTATGTGTGCATGTACAGCAGTAGTGTTTGTGTGTGTGTGTGTGTGTGTGTGTGTGTGTACAATAATGTGCTTGATGCTCCTGCACTCACGTGGACTTGGCGTAGGGGGAGATGATCTAAACAACCACATTTCTCTTCCTGTCTGACAACAGGACAAAGGAAATGGACATCAGCTTACGTGCTCAGATATAATAAAAAGAACTGAACAAGGATGTGATATAATAGTCAAGTTCATTACGTTTTGATTTTAACTTTCGCTGGATTTTTTTGGAGAGTTGTAAAACTATACATTTTTGAAAACTGTAATGTATTAGCAATCAGAAAACCAATGTTTCCATTTGCACAGGTGTCTGCATGGCGGCCATCTTGGATTTTTCAAAATGGCGTCCGAAAAACCTGTATTTTGACATTTCTCAGCTTCTGAATAAGCTAGAACACTGATTTTAACTGCTAAACCTACATTTTCAGGGACAAGGAATCCAATGGCACCAACATAAATTGGATAGGTCTTAACAAAATGGATTTTAATACAGAATTTTTCTTTTATTGATTGTTTTACAGACATGCGCACATGGTCAGTGTAATGGAACGTTACACATAGGAAGGATCATGCCCTTTTGACAGTCTCTACACCTCATCGTCATCATCATCATTGTCACTTTCGTACGTAATGTCTTGAGAGTCTTCATCATTCTGGCAGTGGCTGCCACACTGACAGAGATCTGTACAGGCTAAGTTCTTTGTTCTGCAAGAGCACCTAGTAGAGGAACAGTCTGATTTGTACTGACATCTCAACAATGACTTTTGGAGCTGGAAGGACCTCTGTGGTGGTAGGTTTTAGCTGACCATCTGAGTCTTTGAAGTACCCATTTTCCAGGGGATCCAACTGTGGAACATGGTGAGCGATGGCTGCCTGTCCCCACACCCGTGTTTGGATATGGACTCTTGTGACGGAGTACCGTCACTACGGTTGGGTATGTGCTCTGACTGCCATACCAATGAGCCTGGCTCTTTGGTGTTGCGGTCAAGTTGCACGTTTAGCACCCCGGAGACCCAGGTTCTCTCCCTTCGCTACATATGGTGTCAGAAGTGGGATGGCGACCGTGAGGCCATCGGAGGCGTACCCAATGTGTGAGCCGTATGAGGGACCTCCAGGATAGGTTGACCCCGGTGATAGGGACCCCAGAGATGGGTGAAGCACTAGAATGTGGGGCCCTGGGATGGGAGAAGTACGGCTGGTGGATTTGTGAGGGACGCTAGTATGCATGAAGCGAGCCTGGCTCTTTGGCGTTGCAGTCAAGTTGCACGTTTAGCACTGTTCTCTCCCTTCGCTACAACTCTCAAGATGTGCTGTCTCAGAGCTCCGATTGTTGGAGGGAGCTTGTCACCTTCTGCCATGTGCTTGTAGAAGAGATGCCAACGTAGGTCAGGGATTGTCTTGATGCTGATGCCCTTGGGTGTGTAGGCTGTACATACAAAGGTAGCCAGTGTTGAAAGCATTCCCTCAAAAAGCACTGAAGACATCCTCATCAGCTTTGAGGTACACCTGGAACCATGTTGCCTTGCCTATGCGAGAGAACCTCCCAGTGTTGTCAGCCCCTGTGAAGGCATGTAAGACGGGCAAAGCATTTGCTCTTTCTGGACTTAGAGCTCGCCACAGTGGTTCAATTTTCACACCACCAGATGCCATAGAAATGGAAGTGTTCTTCAACAGGACATCATAGTTTGCTATGACCAGCACCAAGACATCTGTGTCTGGTGAGGACACCAGCTGTGCATCAGGTGGGTTTCGCTGTGACGCCAGCACTGCCTGGTGGATCAGGAGTATGTCTGCTTCTTTGAGGTTGTTGTCCCCAAAGAGCAGGTCTTTGTTGCTCCTTGTGTGCCCAGAAGCAGATGTGATGATCAGCTTGGAGGATCCCCTGTTGTACACTAAGATTTTGGCTGCAAGGTAGCTGGTTAAGTCAGCCCTTGTTTTCTCATGAGAGAGGAACCTGCTCATTGGGATGTGCTTGATGTTGGTGTCATCTCTGACTTGGTACTGGACAGGAGCTTTGCCTTGTCTTCGTTTGTCTCTGGTAGCACTCTTCAGAGAGTCTTCTCTGTAGGTGTCAAACACGAGAATGATCTTAGCTACCTTGCTGCCAAAATCCTAAAGTACAACATGGGATCCTCCAAGCTGATCATCACATCTGCTTCTGGGCACACAAAGAGCAACAAAGACCTGCTCTTTGGGGACAACAACCACAAACAAAGCAGACACACTCCTGATCCACCAGGCAGTGCTGGCGTCACAGCGAAACCCACCTGATGCACAGCTGGTGTCCTCACCAGACACAGAGGTCTTGGTGCTGGTCATAGCAAACTATGATGTCCTGTTGAAGAACACCTCCATTTCTATGGCATCTGGTGTTGTGAAAATTGAACCACTGTGGAAAGCTCTAAGTCCAGAAAGAGCAAAGGCTTTGCCTGCCTTCCATGCCTTCACAGGGGCTGACAACACTGGGAGGTTCTCTCGCATAGGCAAGGTAATATGGTTCCAGGTGTACCTCAAAGCTGATGAGGATGTCATCAGTGCTCTGCAGATGCTTCTGGAGGAAGCAGATGTGACAGAGGGAATGCTTTCAACACTGGCTACCTTTGTATGTACAGCCTACACACCCAAGGGCATCAGCACCAAGACCTGACCTAACCTATGTTGGCATCTCTTCTGAAAGCACATGGTAGAAGGTGACAAGCTCCCTCCAACAATCGGAGCTCTGAAACAGCGCATCTTGAGAGTCCATATCCAAACACGGGTGTGGGGACAGGCAGCCATCGCTCACCATGTTCCACAGTTGGATCCCCTGGAAAATGGGTACTTCAAAGACTCAGATGGTCAGCTAAAACCTACCACCACAGAGGTCCTTCCAGCTCCAAAAGTCATTGTTGAGATGGAGAGATGTCAGTACAAATCAGACTGTTCCTCTACTAGGTGCTCTTGCAGAACAAAGAACTTAGCCTGTACAGATCTCTGTCAGTGTGGCAGCCACTGCCAGAATGATGAAGACTCTCAAGACATTACGTACGAAAGTGACAATGATGATGATGAGGTGTAGAGACTGTCAAAAGGGCATGATCCTTCCTATGTGTAACGTTCCATTACACTGACCATGTGCGCATGTCTGTAAAACAATCAATAAAAGAAAAATTCTGTATTAAAATCCATTTTGTTAATACCTATCCAATTTATGTTGGTGCCATTGGATTCCTTGTCCCTGAAAATGTAGGTTTAGCAGTTAAAATCAGTGTTCTAGCTTATTCAGAAGCTGAGAAATGTCAAAATATAGGTTTTTCGGACGCCATTTTGAAAAATCCAAGATGGCCGCCATGCAGACACCTGTGCAAATGGAAACATTGGTTTTCTGATTGCTTATACAATATACTTTCCAAAAATATATAGTTTTCCAAATCTCCAAAAAAATCCAGCAAAAATACATAATGAACTTGACTATAAGAGATAACGGCCGCCGAGGTGTCCCGATATAAGAAAAAAATGGACGAGACGAAGGCAAAGAACAGCCCGACTGCGCAGCTTACGCCAAGTCACCTCGAAGGCCGTTATCCCGCTTATCATAATAATCAACTAAAACGTATAGACGATAAGCAGGTGTTTAAAACATAAAAGAAACATGTGGCTCCGTTTTGAAAGAAGTTATCCTGTTCGGTTGGGGTACTATTTTCATAATGAAAGAAGATCCGCAAGGCTGCATTCTAAAGAGCATTGATATAGAACACTGGTGAAACTTTTTTATACAACAATGCCTCAGGTGTCCTGTTATCAAGAATTAACGGACATCCTGACAGCCAATCAGAAAACCGTATTCCATTCCACAGGGTGATAAATAGTTTTGACGGTCACAAGGGTTTACTGAAAATGTATTTGACTGCTCAGTGCTGGATGTATTTTATACAACATAAATCTGTTACAGATGGATAGAGCTCACACTTCGCATAAACGACCTCTTTCCTTCTACATCCTGTTGCATCAGTGGCAGGTCTATGGTAGCCACACCCCTCTGGTCACCTGTAGGATACCTGTGTCTTTGCTGCAATTCCTGCTCCTACTGAGCTGTGGTGTTACATGTTAATCCGTTCATTGTAAATACTGTACTGTGTGTTGTAGTCAGGCTTTTCAGGCTAAATTCTGGCCTGGACTGCACCATACTGGATAACCTGTGTTGGGAATGCGCCCTTTTAATTCTCAAATCTTATTAAACATAGCTTTAAAGTCCATACAAAAGCAAGCTGAAATAACAGAGTATTTTCTTAAATATGTAATCCTATTGTAATAATTGTAAACAGTGTAATCGTAAAATCATTGCATTCTATCATGTCATTATTGAGTATCAAGTTCAGAGCATAGGCTTGTGTGACATGGCATCAAGTTAAAGGGGAAACTGCAAGAACATGTGTATGTGAGGTAATGGTGGGAGAAACACATTCAAAATAGCCATATAAGGTAACCAAAATGAAGTACTGTCTTTGTATAAATAGTTTGTGAGTAGTCAGCTCTTTTGGCTCTTTTTGGGATAGTTTCCCGTTAATGAGTGAACATTCTATTCCTTTTTGACATTTAATTTTTTTGCTTTTATCTTTCCTCTTAGGGACTGTTCGTTATTCATTTTCGGGGTCACCGGAAGACTTGAACGTGAGTCTGGAAAAAATTCCCCATTACCCTAGGACCCTCCCAAGCCTCCTCTAAAATTGGCATGACCCTCCCTTACTGTTGGTTTCCACAGGGCGAAAACTCGGCGAATTTTGCCAGGCGAATCTTCGCTGGGGGGTGTGTACCAAGCAGAGGTCGTAGCAGGGTGTCTGGGTCGGTTGTGCCGGGTTGCTCACATTAACCTAGCAGCTAAACTTAACCAGGAGTTGGAATTGGGATTTACAGTGGTTTATTTGCCCCTATTATGTTCGTGTAACACATGCAAATGTTCGTTTTGGTTTTATTTTATTGTCAACGGTAATTTGTGTCCCACAAGTCAATATTGACTGATATCAGTGTGCTAACACGGCTAATCGTTAGCTAGTTATTAGCATTGAGCTAACTGAAGTTATTAAGCTCATTTGTAAACCTACAGTGTTCTACCAGTCACGATAGCACTCGTATACAATATTAAACACAATCGGGGACGATGTAGACAGAAACTATGGCCCAAGGATCCTTAAATCAAACAATATATTTTACATATAACGAAGTCATGAAAGCCGCCATGTTGTTTGCAAAATTTTGTACTCCCGCCCTTGTCTTGTCACGTAACGTTTCAAATGAACTTGATTGGTTATCGCCTGGCGAAATTCGCCAAAAGTTAAACATTTCTCAACTTTTTTCGCCGGTCTTGGCGAATTCGCCTCCCATTCATTTCAATGGGAAGTAGGCGAAAATTTCGCCCTGTGGAAACGGGCCGTTAGAGACTGATATAATTTTTGGATGACCCTCCCCCATATGACACAGCCGTTCATTGACTTCTACATTTATCTAAACTTATGGTTAAGGACCTTGACTCTAGTCGGCTAGTAGTCTCCAAGTTGCGGGTTCAAATCCCGGTTGCCACGGTTGTGCCCTTGAGCAAGGCACTTAACCCTAAGTTGCTCTAGGGGAGACTTGCCCTGAAGTTGATAATTAACAAATGTAAGTCGCTTTGGATAAAAGCGTCTGCTAAAATGCATAAATGTATCTTTTGACAAGTGTTGATTATCAACGCTAATATTCTCAGTCATCTTGATGTCACGCGCTGGTTGGAAACAGGCATGGACTGGCCTTAAGGCATACAGGGCAATGCCCGGTGGGCCGATGGCCATTTTTGGGCCGGGGCTGTCATAATTTACTCATTTTATATTGAATAATATCATTGTTGGGCCGCCATGGCCACAAATGCCCGGGCCATTTTTTGGCCCAGTCCGGCCCTGGTTGGAAAGACAGCCTAGTTCTATCCCGAGACTGCAAGGTCTGCAAGCGGGTGTTGGAGGAAGTTGGTCCCGCCGTGAGAAGCGGAGGTGTCAAGGATTTTAGACTTTGAGTTAGCATATTAACTTTTTTTGCCTAATTTTTCGATAGAAAGGATTTTGTTATTATTATTAATAAATAGGCCAAAGATTTTTTGAATGACCTTCCCCTCAACAAAGAAAAAAATGGCATGACCCTCCCCTATTTTCTTCCGGTGACCCTTAGGTCTGCTACAGTTCACCATTTTTGTATTATAGTTTTATTGTACATTTTAGATTTTATTTTTTAATAAAACAGACTATCTCTGGTAGGCGCCTGGTTAGTCCTTAAGTTTTTGTTGCCTCCCAAGTGACTTTAACCCTTATTTATTTGCAAGAGGGAATCTCCTGCCACGCCTCAGAAACCTTTTTCAACCGGGGAAAGGCAATTTGGCTCTGATATCCTATTCACACAGGCATCGGGGAAGGTGCAGGAGTAAAGCGTCTCAATTCTGGTAACTCGAAAGTAGTTAACCATAAAGAATAGTTACGAAACGCTACACCTGGGTTAAAATTAATGATAAATACAAAGTCCTTTTCCTTCTACAACATCAATCTGTATGAACGAGTCAATGACGTAAAATGAAACCAAAACAAACCACTGCTTTCCCCTCAGGGTATCCATGTACCGGTACCCATGGGCGTGTGCCAAGGACACAGGCAGAGGAATGTTGTTCAATAACTTCCAAGTTGTTTTTCAATTGTTTGATTGCATGAAACTGGTACTGAACTAGACAGACCAAGAAGTTCAACTTGCCTCACAATGCATGGGAACACCCATGACATACTTTGATAAAAATTCATTCATCAAACTGGGTGTGTGAGATTTTTAAAGCAATGTCAATAAGAATATGATTTTAATTATTCTCTTGAGATTCTCCTCTTTAGATAATGTTCAGTACATACAAAACCAGACAGCAAAACACTTACACAACAAAACATAAATCCCTGCATGTTAGTTGTTATGGCCACAGTGTAAAGCATATTTGATATGTCCGAGTTGTGACCTCTGAAGCCAGAGTTAATTTAAGTTGTCATTCACCATAAATGATTCTCTCTCCTCACTAAGATTAACAAACATGCATGAAACAAACGAAGGAAAAAGAAAAGAAATAAAAAGTATAAAATAAATGTCATATTACCTGGTTGAAGTTCAGTTAAGAAAATGCCCACCTGAGCAGCCCAGACAAAAGATCATCCAACCGACTGTGACGAATAAAACAACTTCTCCCCCAATGAGATTCTTATCATGCCTCCTACTGTAGCCTCCTACTGGAGCTTTCTAACCAATCACAACTTCAGAACCATTCATTTGCATCTCATTTGAATACTGACACACACACACACACACACACACACACACACACACACACACACACACACAGAGAGAGAGAGAGAAACAATGTATGATACATAGACACAGAAATCAGGTTTGTTTCGGTACCCTCATAGAATGTCCAGAGATGCCTTCAGAAAATGTACATTTCCATAGCTTTTAACTAACCAGTGGCGAATGATAAGGAGGCTACATTGAATGAGCTTGTATGAACTCTATGGATGTTTGGCTCCCTACAACCCAAAGCCTATTGTTCTGCAATATTTTTTTTGCAGTCAAAAACATTCAAGTGCAAGTTAAAAAAAAGGATTAATGTGTCAGTTGTCAGACCCTAAATAATGATTTGGGACTTTAAACTTACAGAGTAGGTAGTGAATTGGACCTTATGTTTTTGGTTTGCAAAGCACACTGTTGGCTGTTTCAAAACATCTCTCAGGGGAGTCAAAAACGGTTCTAATCCACTTGGCTTTATTGAGTGTCTGTGCTTCCAAAAAAAAAAAAATTACAAAATCCAGCAGCATGAACCATTCCTATAGACTTTGACAAGCAGCATCAATAATTCCTATAGACTTTGACAAGCAGTATGAACCATTCCTATAGACTTTGAAAAGCAGCATGAACCTCAGAAACATAGTAAGAAACAGACAGATCATCAGACTATCTAAGCAATATCTTTTTCTAGCCAGCATCATAAGAAACAAAAATTACTGTTGGACAGCAGGAACCCTTCCTCTTTTTACCTAAAGAAAGTATTTTACCCTTTCCTCTAAATAGTGAACCAAAAGAACAGACAGAACTTTAGAAAATAGTAGTAGCATCTTAACATTTTTGATATTCTTCTATAAATAACATAAACTTACAGTCAACATAAACTTAGTCAAATTTAAATACTGGTATCAAAAAGACAAAAAAAAGAACATTCCAAATAACTCAGAAGAAACAAGTTGAGTGTTGAATTATGCTGTTTTAACTGGAGCGGTTGTGATCTCTCCACTAGCAGATCGTGCATTTCTGATGGCAGAGAAACAAACAGGGTCACTACTGATACCACTGTGTGTCTGTGTGTGTACCAGATGCCAGCTAGCAAACTGTATGTGTAGGACATCAGTAAAACATCAGCCCCCTGTGTGTGTGTGTGTGTGTGTGTGTGTGTGTGTGTGTGTGTGTGTGTGTGTGTGTGTGTGTGTGTGTATTTTCTTACCTCAGTTGGAGTCTCACTATCCAGATATTTGCTCTCCTGTCCTCCAGTCTCCCATGTCTCCTATCTGTCAGATGCAAAAGGTGCAAACAATCACTAACAGTCCAAACACACACAGACCTCTGTTCTGCACATGACTCTCCCACATCACTTTTTCTGTTCAATTTGGATTGTTTCCGATTTGAGTCCTTTTGCTCCCATAGTGATCCCACTGCATGGTGTTTTCCATATCCGTTTATAAACATTCCTGCCAAAGTGCTGATCAATAAGGTGGAGAAAAAAGACAAGATTTGACAAGATGGCTAAATTTAAAGGTAAAGTTCACATTTTTTCCTGACTCTTTATATGTCTGATATGCTCCACTGACAATGCTTGAATGCTTTCAAGCCTGATCAATATTCTCAAGATTATATGAATGAATTCTGTCTCTCTTGCTGCCTGTACCGCTCTCCTTCTGACCACACCATTAGACAACATTAACATTAACATACTGTACATAAATAAGACCATTATGCTACCACAATTACAATGCTACAACAAGTTTGCATGATCAGTAATGTCAATGCAGGTTCCACTTTAGATAGAAGGAAATGACCCAAAGGTCTGGCATTCCGGCACCTCTTAGAGACAGGAGATGAAGTGATGGCAGACTATCAGACACTCTACTTGGAATTGCAACATTCTTGGGCCGCAGTAGGCGGTTCGTTAAAAAGAAAGTGTGTATGTGTGTGCGATAATGTTAATCTTTGGAAAACTTTGGACACTTTGTTTGTGTGTGTTTGTGTATGTGTTGTGTGAAAATGTAAGTGAGTGAGTGAGTGAGTGAGTGAGTGAGTGTGAGAGAGAGAGAGAGAGAGAGAGTGTGTGTGTGTGTGTGTGTCTATGCGTTGTGTGAAAATGTTAATGTTGAGTGTGTGTGTGTGTGTGTGTGAGAGAGTGAGTGAGTGAGTGAGTGAGTGTATATGCTGTGGATCCCTTACTGATTCTCATCCATAAGGCCACAGTTAACACGACCAACAGGATCACCACGGCGACCAGCCCTACACAGACTGCCACAATCATCTTCACTTCCGCTCCTGATGATCGCGGCTCCTCCTCCACCTCATTATCTGTAGGGAGACCTTCAGGAATTACAGAAACACAATCTTAAAGGAATAGTCCACCTCTTCATGAAAATTGTTTATTCAGCTCCGTACTCTGAGTTACATATGTGGGTAAAAGCATTTTGGTCTCAGTGCCTGTGTTATCCTAGTATGGCATCACCAATTTTCCCCATTTTTTAGCTTTAGCTTAGCATAGGCACTGGAATACAAAGTTGCCAGATAGCAACTCTTTGGCAACTTCACTTTTTAGTGCCTATGCTAAGCTAAAAGTAAAATTGGGGTTGGCAGACTAGGACAACGCATGCACTGAGCCCAAAATGCTCTTACCCACATATGTAACTCCAGGTAAGGGGGTGAATAACCAATTTTCATAAAGATGTGGACTATTCTTTTAAGATCGGACAATACCGTAATAGCTTACTAAGTACTACACTAAAGTCTATAATTGTCCAATTACTAGACTAAAGACATCTTCATAATTGTCCAATTACTAGACTAAAGACATCTTCATAATTGTCCAATTACTAGACTAAAGACTACCATCTTCATAATTGTCCAATTACTAGACTAAAGACTACCATCTTCATAATTGTCCAATTACTAGACTCCGGCTGGGCTCCTGGCATAGACAAACTACAGTAGGTAATCACCTGGGGCACCAAATATCAGGGGGCATCAAAATCCATCTATTACCCCCACCAATTAGAGTCTGTCTGTGAACAACAAAACTTGAAAAGTATGGCATGGATTTGAATGAAATTTTCAGACAACATGTATAGTATAGAACTGACATCATTCAATTATGGTGGTGATTTTGGTTGGTTTATATTGTGTCTGTGACCACATTGCCTTAGCAGAGTTAGGGCTAGAGTCTGACTGGACTGAAGATGAGAATCCAAATGGCTCCACATCTTGAATCAAAGCTTATGTCATCAAGAACAATCCCTGAAATTTTTTTATGCTACTTTCATTTTGTGCAAAATTCTTATGCTTAACAGCCTCTGTTCTGTTCTGACCACGTCTCCTGAAAAATGGTATCTATTTTCCTATATGAGTGTGTATAAGACCCCAGGATATACCGGTACTCTTCACCTGTGATATTACTCTGTGTTGCTTTGACCATGTTTCCTTGGGAGACTCTGCAGTGGAAGATGCTGCTTTTACTACTGCTGTTGTTTTTCATCCAGTCCACTAGCAAGTGGCGAGTCACTGTAAATGTCCCATTCGCCTCCCTGTGTGACTCTGTGGGCTCCGCTGGTAGGGTCCTCCCCTCTGCATCCAACCAATCAATGAGCGGCTCTGGACTCCACCCACTGGACACACAGCGCAGGCTCAGCTGTGTTCTCCCGCGTCGGTCTGTGAGGATCGTTGGCTCTCTTCCTATAACTGGATCAGGAAACAGCAGAGGAGGAAATCAGTTTTTCTGTATGTGATGTATTTGCCTGTTAGTAAAATAAATACTACAACAGTTTCCATTTGCTCTATAGATCCCCCACAGGTCTGTCTCAAACCTATTTTTATCCATTCATCTATTTCAGTCCAAGGTGACATGGAATAGCAACTGTGAGAAATGGAAAATCATTCATAGGTGGGGGGGGGGGGGTAGGCCTATGCCAAAACAGCCAGCCAGTGAACATTTTTGATTACTTTTCGCATAAAGACAAGATAATCAAACCAATAAAAGACCTCCGACATGCCTCTATATTGCATGGCTCTCATGGAATTCAAATTTTATAATATGTGGCATTCATGGCTCTCTCAACCAAAAAGGTTCCCGACCCCTGATCTATAGCGCCCCCCACAGGTCAGTCTGCAACCTGGACCCTAGTGGGCACCTGCCAGTGTTGTAGCCTGTTTCCAATGGAAAGCTGGCAGCATCTCACTAGCATCAAACATTCATGCATCATTCTCATCACACACGAGCCAGTCCCTAACCTTTGATTTTAACCTCCATATCAGCGTTGTCATGGTTCCAATCTCCCACGTCAACAGTGCACTGGTATTTCCCGGCGTCTGAGAGCCTGACACCGCTGAGCTTCAGAGACACGTTCCCTTTACCAATCTCGTCCAGGAACAGAGACGTGCGGCCACGGTAGTCGGGTGACTGATCATCGTTGTGGTCAGTACCATCGCTGTGCACGTGGATGTGTGTCTGAGTGTTGCTTTTGATTCGGTACCAGACCACAGACAAGTGCTGTGTGTCACCAGGGACAAACGAGCAGGGCAGGACCAGGTCTTGACCAGCAACGGCCACCAGGGGGCCCTTAGGACCAACTAGTGTCAGAGGAACTGTAGGGGAGACACACACACACACATACACACATACACACACACACACACACACAAAACATTTCTCAAACAGGGTCTGGGGTACCCCCAGGGATCCCCAGCACATTGCCAGAGGGCCCATGATTTGTTATTGTTATAAAATAGGCTTTGTCTTATGCAGAGAGGAGGTTAGAACACTTTCCCTAAGCAAAATATGCAAGCAGAATGACAATGAATGAAATAACATAACCTAAGCATATAAAACTGTATTTATTTTTTTTAAAAAAGCAAAAGTTCCTGCCCTGTCAAATTCTTCCAAATTCCATTCCTAATGGCTCTTTGAGTTTTTAATATGGCACAGCCCATAAGCAAGTTCTGTTTAAAGGTCCCTAAATTCAATCCAGACATATCATTACCCTTCTAAAAATGTAGGCTATCAAGTCAAGTAACTTCGTGATGACAGGCTACACAGCTAGACTAGACACGTGTAGCCTATCATGGAAACCATTTACCAAACACCTACCTGATCCACATGCCACAATCCCGGGGAAAAGTAGAAGCAAGAGATAGCGAAGGCCCGCATGTTTGGGCGGGGAAACATGCAAACTACACAGACCTGAAACGCATAAAACGGCAGAACCCAAGCAAATGTTAGATGTCTTTGTTTACTGCGGAGTCTTGACTTGCAAAGTTACGAACAAGACGCCAGCACCTGTGTGAAGCTGGCCATCCCTCAAACCCAACATGCTGAAATAACACTGCAGTTCGTTTGTGCTGGTTTGTGCTATTAAAGCTTTTGAGTAATTTAGAAACACATTTTCAATAGAAACGAATAGTGTTTTTTCAGCATTTTGGGTTTGAGGAGGGTGGGCTGCCTCAGGCATGTCCCAATATAGATTGTTTGGAGTGGTTTGGAGTGATTTGGACTTGGAGGGGGGCTGCGCAGACGTACATGTCCGAAAATGTATTTTTAAATTACTCAAAAGTGTTAATAGCACAAACGAAAATATTTGCAGCACAAATGAACTGCAGTGTTATTTCAGCATTTTGGGTTTGAGGGGGGGCCAGCTTCACACAGCTGACTCCAGCTACTGACTTTACGCTAAACTAGGCTAACCCTTACAAGCTCGGCTAGCTAACGTTAACTTTTAGCTATGGTGGTAGGCTGAAGGACTTTGCATTAGGCAGCTGTGATCTCTAGACAGCCAGACAGAGAAAGATATGGCATGCATTAACATGTCAGTCATCTAAGTGGTCATGGACACCACACACATTTCTGACAAAAAAAAAATCCTTGATGACGACGCATACTTCCAAGTGATTAGCCACCCGCACATCTCAGTTTAAGGTCAATGCAACAATTCCGGATCTCAGGGCTTGTTTAAAGTTCATTAAGAGCTCTCATGGAGACTACTAATTCGATACTTTTTTATTAGGCCTTCACAACTTTTTAAAATGACGATTCTCTTTATGGTAGCGATTATATATTTACCTGACTGATGCATACTTCAGTTTTGCCATTGATGCCACCACCGGACGAGGCTAGAGGTCGCCATCCTGGAATGCTACTTACAGGGAAAGGCAGGCGCCTGCAGCAAGTCCAGTTTCTAATGTCATTTTGTTGGAATTTTGGGGGGATTACGAAAATCATACATTTTTGGAAAGGTAATTTACATACTGAGTCAGAAAATCCATGTTAGCTTTTGCCCAAATGTCTTTGTGAAGTTAAAGTGCCTTTGGGAAAATAGGCACAACTACATTTTGATCTCTGAAGCATGAAGGGGAAACTAATTCACCCTACATCCCATATATTTTCTTAAAGCATACACCCTCGGGATGTGGAATAGCATGGCGAGGTGTGAAAGTGGCATGCCCCACCCTCCTCATTACAATAAAGCCCAAAATTAAGATTTTTTTTTTTTTTTTCAAAATTGGCTGTTTTTGATGATGTATATGCCACTGGCATTTAGGGGAAACATATTAGACCCCCAACCATGTATTTTCTGAGAGCTTATGCCCTTTCACCAATAAGTTTTTTTGTTTGTTTGTTTGTTTTTTGATCTCCCACCCCCCTCCTTATTTTCAGGCTTATGCCTATTTTGGGGGAAAATGGAAAATCCGGTGCATTTTTCCAACCCAACCAACCCATTTTTCATACGGAAGTGCCTATTATGGAATGTGGGTAAAAATATAATAACCTTGATAAGTCGTACCTTTTGGAAAGCAGCAGGCCTCAGGATATCAACATAAATTAAGACAGGTTCCACCCCCCTCCTCCCTTTGATATCAGTTTATAGATCACTTGATTCTGGTGATTTTGGCTTATAGCCTATGCATTTGGACCTAGGACACTGAAGAAAACTGATCTACCCTGTATAGTACACCTTTTCTGAAAGCATACTCCCACAGGATGTCATATAATATAAATTGAGACAGGTCCCAATCTCCTCATCTCTTCACTACCCATGAATACAACAATTTGTATTAGTAATATGGGTACAGTATAGCTCATTTCCATACTACAATTAATTTACAGACAAATCTTGTAATACAAAAAAACTACTACTTTTGCTACTGCCACTTTTCATGTACGTTCACTGTATAAAGTTTTATTTTGATTGGACTACAGGGAAAAAAATAAGCCTATTTAGATGTAGGCCTATTGTTTTATATTGGCCATTTTTTAAACTTCAATATGGCCACCATATAGACATCTGAGCAAATGCAAACATTGATTTTCTGATTCCTTAGACAATGACCTTTCCTAAAATATATAGTTTACCTAATCCCCAAAAAGTTCCCACAAAGGCCAAAATTTTGAAACAAGGATGGTAGCTCTCGGAAAAAAAAAATGTTTCAAACGATTGGGGAGCAGTAACTTAGTGGGTCTGATGAGAACAAACAAAACAAACATCAGCAATCCAGGTGAAACATTTATACCAGTTAGCAAGTGCAGGTAAAATAAATATGTGGCTTTTACAGTTACAGTTAGTTTTACAGACTTAATCACAATTTGTAAATGAGTGGCTGGTTATAACCAGATCATAGGAAAGTACTGGTATATCATATGAAACAGCCCAGTACTCAGCAGATAGTTTCTAAACCACTTGATCTGAGAGATAAAGATCAGACAGTCCGTTATTAATCCTGACGCAAATTCAAGGACATCTGTTGACTATTTGAGCCTCCGAGATCAGACAAAGAGACAGTCATACAGCCTCTAAAACAAGCTTGGCATCAGTGCAGCCTAGACGATTTATTAAAACAGAACAGAATATTGTGCTTTATAGTCGTATGAGATAATAATAATAATAATGCGTAATAATGACTGTTCATATACTGTGCGCTACTCTAGCACATAAATTCTGTAGCCATACTGGCAAAGTGCAACACACAGCCATTGAATTTCACAGCCTAATAAATTGACAAATAAATAGATCAATTAAAATACAGGCATAAAATGGCAATTAAGAATGAAACATGTCGAGAGCTGAGTTTATGTTTTTATGACTGGAGCAGTGGTGATCAATCCGCCTGTAGTCCCGGTGTTTCTATGCAACAGAGAGAAACAGACAAGAACAAGTGTCAACAAAAACAAAGTGTTGAAGTCATGATCGTCATGGTCAATTGCCATTAATGACGAGTGTACTGTCACGATTCCAAATAGCATAGTTGCTAGTTAGTTGACAATGGGAACCAACAGCAAATTTGCTGAATTAGTAACTACTAATCTATGGACTCGTTTCACACCTGCACATTCCGACATTCCCATGGTAGTAAACTGAACATTCTATCATTGAAATGCATTGGATCTATGCCTCTTTCTGACTTGAAAAAAATGGGTAATAACATTTCAAACATGTCCAAATTCACTTTCTTTCAAATAATACACATTTGAAGCCCACAAATTTGGAAGAATAGGGAAACGGACCCCTGTGCAGCAGAAATGTTTGTTAACAAACTAGCAACATTCAACCAAAGATCATGCTGACAAAGATAAAGCAACATAATGCATTTCAGTGGTGTATAAATTCCAGTCTGCATAAGGCAAGGCAAGGCAAGTTTATTTATATAGCACATTTCATACACAAAGGCAATTCAATGTTTATATAGCGCATTTTATACACAAAGGCAATTCAAGTGCATTATGTCACAATATGAACTCTTCAATGAGAGCTCGGTCTGGATCCCCTCTTTGCAGTAAACCATTACTTCCAAAGGAGACTCCAAATCCCCAATACAGCATAAGGCTACTCACACACACACACACATGTAAACACTATTGTACAATTGTAACTCCAGCACACCATCAATTCGTATTTGAAATGATGCTGGCAGAAGTGTTAAATTACACCAATCAGCTGAGTTGTGTGTGTGTGACTGTGCATGTTTGTGCCTTTGTGTGTGAGAGAGAGTGTGTGTGTGTGTATGTATTTGTGTTTGTACACACACTCACCGCTGCCCGCGTCCCAGGAAAGACCTTATCCTAGAAGCAGCCCGTTCTCTCAGACCGCCATCTGTCAATCACAAACAGTCAAAACAGACGTGGCTTTGTAGGGGAAAAAGCAGTATGTTGGAGCCCACCTAGCCTGGCTTTGGCTTCCCTTCCTGTTGTAGTGTAGCTTACTTCATGAACAAGCTGGTGCATAACGCTAGTGATTGGGTGAAATCAGATTTAATAATTTAAAACCTTTACAGTTCACACCTCCAGCTTGCCATCACTCATCAATGGTGAAATATCAGACCCTTGCACAAAGCTAAGGTGTAGACCAAGGGGATGGCCAAAGCCAGGCTAGAGCTCATCTTTTTGACATTTAACAGAAGACAGTTCATATCACCCATTCAATTTCATTGTAACATGATGAGAGATCTTTGTCTTTTTGAAAAGGGCTCAGAATGGCGGTATCATCTGCATATTTCACAATGTAGTTATTTGAATGTATGCAGTGTGAAATGCAGTAGCAGCAGTAGTGGCAGTAGTAGTAGTGTTAGTGTTTGTGCGTGGTGATGTGGAGTACTGCATAATACAGTATAGTAATGTAGTATTATTAGTAGCGCTAGTGTTAGTGTTTGTGTGAGGGGATGTAGAGTACTGCATAATACAGTATAGTAATGTAGTATTATTAGTACTGTTAGTGTTTGTGTGAGGGGATGTGGAGTACTGCATAATACAGTATAGTAATGTAGTATTATTAGTACTGTTAGTGTTTGTGTGAGGTGATGTAGAGTACTGCATAGTATAGTATAGTATGGTAGTGTTATTAGGACTGTTAGTGTTTGTGTGAGGCAATGTAGAGTACTGCATAGTATAGTATAGTATGGTAGTGTTATTAGTACTGTTAGTGTTTGTGTGAGGTAATGTGGAGTGCTGCATAGTATAGTATGGTAGTGTAGTATTAATCTTCAAAGATCTCACGTCCTCGCCGCCGCATGACGACGGAGATCACGGTGCCCACTATTCCACCGACAATTCCAAGGATGGAATACACATTCATCTTAAAGGGTTCCTTGTCCTCCTCATCCTCCTTGTCCTCATCTGAAGGAAGACATGAAGCCATTAAAGGAGAGGTCAGTGATTCTGTGTTATTGTTTGGGGGCAGGGTTCTACAATTCTAGAATGGAGCAAACACGTCCCACTATGGAAAGACTCGAGAAGTTTCATCCAAAACAATAGACAGACATCATTGTTGACACATTAACTGCTGGCTGTTTTCAAAATTAAAAGCCCCAAACTGCCAAAGTTTTGGAGAAAATTTTACAGACTTTACTTTACTTGGACTTTACAGACCAATCAGCACACATAGAGTGGGATGCTTTGATCACGTCTCTCATGACTCTAGTTACTGCTAGTGTTGTGTGTTAGCCTGTGATATTCTGTGGTAGTCCTCTGTGTTGTGTATGAACCCCCTGGCATTCCAGAGAACATTCCAGAGAACTTTCAGCATATAGTCTTCACCTGTGATATTCCTCTGTGTTGCTTTGACCACGTCTCCTAGAGTGACTCTGCAGTGGAAGATGCTGCTGTTGTTGCTGCTGTTGTTTTTCTTCCAGTCCACGAGTAGGCGCCGCTCCACTCTGAAGGTTCCATTCGCCTCCTGGTGCGACTCTGTGGGCTCTGCTGGTAGGCTCCGCCCCTCTGCATCCAGCCAATCAACGAGCGGCTCTGGACTCCACCCACTGGACACGCAGCGCAGGTTCAGTGCGCCTCCACGTCGTTCTGTGAAGATCGTCGGCTCTGTTCCTATAACTAGACAAGAGATTATAGTAGGATTTATAATAAAAACAGAAGGCATAGGTTTTATATCTTTTTCAATTATATATTTTTAATATCTTTTTTTGTGTGTGTTTTTTGTTAGACATAAAGTCTTTTGTTGTAACAATTTGTTGTAACAATATTTTTTTTATTGCTCTTTAATTTGGAAAATGTCAATGAAGAGCGAGAGCAGGAAGTGAAACACTTCAGGATCTGCAAATTCTCACCTTTGACCTGGACCTCCATATCAGCGTTGTCATGGTTCCAGTCTCCCACGTCAACAGTGCACTGGTATTTCCCGGCGTCCGAGAGTCTGACGCCGCTGAGCTTCAGAGACACGTTTCCTTTACCGATCTCGTCCAGGAACAGAGACGTGCGGCCGCGGTAGTCGGGTGACTGATCATCGTTGTGGTCGGCACCATTGCTGTGCACGTGGATGTGTGTCTGGGTGTTGCCTTTTATTCGGTACCAAACCACAGACAAGTGCTGTGTGTCATCATCACCAGGGAGGAACGAGCAGGGCAGGACCAGGTTTTGACCAGCCACAGCAACCAGGGGGCCATCGGGACCAACTAGTCTCAGAGGAACTAGTAAAACACACACACACACACACACACACCATTCATTAAAGGTGATAGTTCAAAACAGTAGCCCAAACAATATTGCAACATTGTGAAGTAGTCACTCTGGTACTGAGATAGTGACGTGTCCATAGATTCCACTCAGCTTTCCCTCACACACATTTACACAAATATGGGCCTCACAGATGGCTGCACCATTAAATAAATAAATAAATTTTGCCTCTATATGTATATTACAGTTTTTCTCAATTGGTTTGGCTCATTTCTTGAAACAGAATTGAAATTATCAAAACTCTAAGATCATTTGGCATAACACTCTTACAACTCTGCACAACACCATAGCTAACCTGATATCTCCTCCAAAACTGTTCACCCATGCTTCCTACTTAATTTCTTTCTCAAGTAAAGAGTCAGTGGCACCCAAACTGCAAAGATCCTTCTCAACTGCCAAGCACATTTCTCGAAACAGACTGGACGTTCTACACACTCTTAGTGCTTTTTGCTAAACTAAATTGGATGGTTCAGCAAAACACCATGGATCACCAGCAAAAGCTCATATCTCTCTAAAAACAGTTCATCCATGTGCCAAAATGAAGTTTCTTTCTCATTCAAATAGTCAGTGCCCCCAAAATGCATCATCTCTTTTGCATTGTGTGAGCACTACAAGTGAAAATGTTTAGATGTTTTCTCATGTGGCAGAGGACCATTGAAATAACACTCATTTCCAACATGTCTCTTCATCGGCACTGTTTGAAGAAAATGATGAAAAGTTTAGAGAAATGTATTATAGCAGTTCTGAAAAACACTATTCCCACGATAAAACTATTTCGATACACCAAAATAAAAGACAAATGTATATTTTGACTGCACAACCTTGCAAAATAAACTGATGAACAAAATAAATAAGGAAAATTATATTTAGGGTACAGTATTTCAAGAGATTTGTATAGTATTGAAGGTATTCTACTCTAGACTAATTTTGATAATTGAACAGACCATTATGCATTTGATGACTTATACAATGAAATCATGCTGACATATTTTGGAGAGAAAAGCCATTAGACTGAAAATGTACTAATCAGTTGAGATCAACAAGATGTAATCAATTGGAATATGTGCTAAATGTAGGCAAACTGTGCTAACAGTAGACTACTTAAAATTAATCATTTCCAAAATGCACTAAGAAAACAGAGACATGTACTAATGCAACCGAAATTTGATGAAAGCAATGAAAAATACAATTCTGTTTTGAACAACTGAAGGATAGTTTGGAGATTTGTCCATGTTATTTTGAGAATGTCATCTCAGTTTCAAGAAATGAGCCAAACCAATTGAGAAAAACTGTAAGTGGCATGACATGGTGTATGGCATCATGCCATGGATGTTTCATATCAATAAAGCATCTATCTATCTATGGCCTATATGTCATGACATGGATGCTTCAGGTCAATAAAGCATCTATCTATCTATGGCCTATATGTCATGACATGGATGCTTCAGGTCAATAAAGCATCTATCTATCTATGGCCTATATGTCATGACATGGATGCTTCAGGTCAATAAAGCATCTATCTATCTATGGCCTATATGTCATGACATGGATGTTTCAGGTCAATAAAGCATCTATCTATCTATGGCCTATATGTCATGACATGGATGCTTCAGGTCAATAAAGCATCTATCCATTCCTTCATCCACCCATCCATCGCATGAAAAACGGAACACCTCACAGGTAGCCTACCCTTGCCCCCAGAGTGAATGGTGATGCCTAGCTAGCCTACCTGAGGATCCACATGGCACAGCCCCAGAGAGCAGAAGGATCAGGAGATAGCCAGCAAGCCTGGGCCAAGACCACACACAGCAGCACTGCCCTGAAAAGGAGATGGTGGTGAATGACAGAACTCACAGGGCTTTGAATTAGGTGTGAGATTTCATGCAATGTTAAACAACCAGAGTTAGACTTATAAGAGAACTGGGTGAAATGAGACATTTTTTTAGCCTTAATTTTTCATCATTCTGCTGTTTGATATATTTACTTCGGAATTACAAAAATACAATGTGTACAATGTGGACTACTTAATTCCTCTATATCTTACACGGTCAAGGAGATCTCTGCAACACCAAAAACTGGTTGCACAAGGCTATCTGAAAGCTGAGCTCCTATCTTGAAAATCTGCAGCTAACTGTTAATAGCTTGAAAATTATTCAGAATATTAGGCTATTGAACTGCTCCAGATATGGGTTAGCATCTGGATATTTTTCTAAATTTATTTCGTTTTCCTCTACATTCAAGGGAGAAGGTTGATTAGTCCACCACCCATACTCGTTTGACACTGTTCTCCCCTCCCATACAGTAAGTAAGTAAATAAATAAGTTAGCAATGGCTGTGATCTTATCGATAGCTTAGGCTAATATAGCCGTTGCTGTCCAGGCTGGGCTAGCTCCGTGATGAGATGTTTATCGTCCGACAAAACTCGTAGGTCACCTATCGTTTAATTGGTCATTCATAGCAAAACAAGAAAAAGATGCCAACTTACGACCATCTTGTCATGTTTTAACCTTTCTTCTTACCTGTAGTAGTCATCTTCACTTTTGGCCACAACTTCAAAGGAATGCTGCAGTAGTGCCTTCACGTGCGATGCGAGCGAGACATGGAGACCGAACATCTCCCTACATTTGACTTTTGAGCATGATATTCCGAGGGCCTATTTTAGTGGTTGCACATTTTAGTTCTACCATTTATGAACAGCGAGTCTTACCATACCCACAACTGTAGCCTAAATAATAATATAATAAATAGAAACGCCCACATCAGAATTAAGAACTTTTCACAAAGCTGTTTACTCAAAGTCTGAGTTTATTTCTTTCAGTTAGTACATTTAATAAAAGAATATAAAAAAATGTCTTCTTCACAATAAAAACAAAATCATAGTCTCTCACTGCCACATTGGAACAACTGACATGAACACTGAACTAAACAAATTCTACAATTCCAGGAATAAAAACGGAATTTACTGTAAACAACTGTAAAAAAAAAAAAAAAAGACAAACAAATTCACCCACAGGAACTAAACAAACAGTACTTTTAAACACAGAAATTGAGGAAAGAGATTTGGCTGAAAGGTCTGTCACGGTCTGATGCCAAACACACCTGGAAAACAAACAAACAAACAAACAAACAGATAACCTATGTAAATAAATAAATCTTCAGTTGACACATCAGGGACTAACAGCCCTTTAAAAAGTAGATTATTTCACTGATTTAAAATGCTTAAAGTATCAGTTTACTCAGAGTGTCACTTTATAACCCTTCATGGGACTGGGACACAGTTCTGTGCAATCAATTCAATTCAATTCAATTCAATTCAATTCAATTCAATTCAATTCAATTCAATTTAATTTAATTCAATTTCATCAAAACTTTTCCAAATTTCAGCACAGTACCTACACTATATGCAAAACCGTGTCTGAGATTATTTATAAACTCTGAGCGGGTCAGAGAGTGTGTGTGTATTTGTGTGTGTGTGTGTGTGTGTGTGTGTGTGTGTGTGTGTATGTGTGCGTGTGAGTGTGTGTGTATGTGTGTGAGTGTGTGTGTGTGTGTGTGTGTACCTTAGATCTTTATCTCAGTCATCTCCACATGATTTCTCTCTGACACTCTGCAGAAGTAGGTGTCATTGAAGCCAGTCTCCACTTGGAGGCGACGTTGCACAGTGAAGCCCTCGTCCTCCAACGTCTCTACCAACACATCAGCTCTCAACTTCCTCTTCTTGCCATCCAGCCAATCAATGTTGGGCTTGGGACTCCACCCGCTGGACTTACAGACCAATCGGCAGACAATGTCTTCACAAACGTCCACAGAGATCTCTGGTTTGGTCCCCTTGGCTGGGGACAAACATAAACAATGAGTTGGGCAGGAAATACTGACCAATTCGGTACTGTAGTTCAACAATGACGTGTGTGTGTGTGTGTGTGTGTGTGTGTGTGTGTGTGTGTGTGTGTGTGTGTGTAGGTCCACCGCTCAGCCTCACCTCAAACAATGAGTTTTAGCCATTGCGTACTGCTGCCATGTGTGTGTGTGTGTGTGTGTGTGTGTGAGTGTTTGTGTGTGTGTAGGTCCATCCCTCATCTTTGACAGTGAGTTTAACCATGGCACAGTGCTGCCATATGAGTGTGTGCTCAGTGTGTGTGTGTGTGTGTGTGTAAGTCCACCCCTCACCTTGAACAGTGAGTTTAACCATGCCTTAGCGCTGCTCTGTGTGTGTGTTTGCCTCTGACACTGAGTTTAGCCATGGCGTAGTGCTGCCCTGTGTGTGTGTGTGTGTGTGTGTGTGTGTGTGTGTGTGTACCTCTGACACTGAGTTTAGCCATGGCGTAGTGTTTGCCGTAGCTGGAGGTGGTGAAGCAGATGTAGTCCCTGGTGTCTGATGGCTGGACATTGCGCAGTTTCAGCGAGATGTTGCCATGGCGAAGTTCACTGTGGAAGAGCGCCGTGCGGCCCCTGTAAGACGGGTTCTGCACATCGTTCTGGTCCCGCCCCTGACTGTAGCTGTGAATCCTATTGGTCCCCTCGCGGTGACTCAGGGTAAACCAGTCCACGTTGAAGTCCTCTGCACTGACGGCAGGATCCACGCTGCACGGCAGGATCACGTCCTTACCAGCCACGTCCTCCAGGGGGCGCAAGGCACTCACCAGACGGAAATCCACTAATGTAGGAGAGACAGGAGAGAACGCTAGTTACACAGAGGACACACAGGACGCACAGACAGACAGATAGACATACAGACGGATAGATAGATAGATAGATAGATAGATGGATAGATAGATAGATAGATAGATAGATAGATAGATAGATAGATAGAGAGAGAGATACCAAGATGAAATTCTACAATGTTAAAGTGTTGCGAGTTGCGGCATGCAATCCACTAGCGTGAGAAACATAAGAGAAAACACTTATATTAGGCTACATACGGGACACACACACAGACAAGGCACTCACCAGCCGGAAATCCACTAGCATGAGAAACATACGAGAGAACGCTAATATTACACATGGGACAAAAGTCACTCTCTGCAGTCGGAAATCCACTAGCGTGAGAAACATAAGAGAGAACGCTAATGTTACACATGGGACAAAAGCCACTCTCTGCAGTCGGAAATCCACTAGCATGAGGAACATAAGAGAGAACGCTAATGTTACACATGGGACAAAAGTCACTCTCTGCAGTCGGAAATCCACTAGCATGAGAAACATAAGAGAGAACGCTAATATTACACATGGCACAAAAGTCACTCTCTGCAGTCGGAAATCCACTAGCATGAGAAACATAAGAGAGAACGCTAATGTTACACATGGGACAAAAGCCACTCTCTGCAGTCGGAAATCCACTAGCATGAGGAACATAAGAGAACATAAGAGAGAATGCTAATATTACACATGGGACAAAAGCCACTCTCTGCAGTCGGAAATCCACTAGCATGAGGAACATAAGAGAACATAAGAGAGAATGCTAATGTTACACATGGGACAAAAGCCACTCTCTGCAGTCGGAAATCCACTAGCATGAGGAACATAAGAGAACATAAGAGAGAACGCTAATGTTACACATGGGACAAAAGTCACTCTCTGCAGTCAGAAATCCACTAGCATGAGAAACATACGAGAGAACGCTAATGTTACACATGGGACAAAAGTCACTCTCTGCAGTCGGAAATCCACTAGCATGAGAAACATACGAGAGAACGCTAATGTTACACATGGGACAAAAGTCACTCTCTGCAGTCAGAAATCCACTAGCATGAGGAACATAAGAGAGAACGCTAATATTACACATGGGACAAAAGTCACTCTCTGCAGTCGGAAATCCACTAGCATGAGAAACATAAGAGAGAACGCTAATATTACACATGGGACAAAAGTCACTCTCTGCAGTCAGAAATCCACTAGCATGAGGAACATAAGAGAGAACGCTAATATTACACATGGGACAAAAGTCACTCTCTGCAGTCAGAAATCCACTAGCATGAGAAACATAAGAGAGAACGCTAATATTACACATGGGACAAAAGTCACTCTCACCAGCCAGAAATCCACTAGCGTGAGAAACATAAGAGAGAACGCTAATGTTACACATGGGACAAAAGTCACTCTCTGCAGTCAGAAATCCACTAATGACAGAAGAGAATGTTAATTCAGACAGACAGGAGAGAACGGTAGTTACACACAGGACAGACAGACAGCTAGACAGATAGATAGATAGACATACAGACAGCTAGATAGACAGACAGACAGACAGACAGATAGATAGATAGATAGATATATAGATATATAGATAGATAGATAGATAGATAGATAGATAGAAACATGAAATTCTACAATGTTAAAGTGATGCGTGATGCGAGTTGCGAGATGCGGCATTCAATCCTAGCTTTAAAGTCTAGAATGTTGTGCATTTCTGAAGGCAAAAGGGTGGAACAATGACTATTTTTTTGTTTGAAAATGTCATGATGATATCAAGGACCTCCAAAGGTCACCAGATAGGCAGATCAAAATGCCTCCAGGCCTGAAATTAGGCCTAAACCTTAGGGTGTGAAGATTACATCAGTAGGCTTTCATGATGTCATGTCATAAAATGCATCCTAATTGTTTTGCTTTACAGCGTACAGCAGGCTATATGGGTCAATAGGCCTAGATGCCCAACAGTGTGTACCATCAAAATCCAACAAAAACTTCTTAACCTCATCTTTACCTCACCTGAGCTGCACTCCCTGCAACCGATGACTAGCATGACCACGAAGAGGCACACCCATAATGAAGGAGGAAAATGACCCATCACTGTCTTTTCTCTGTGGAAAACAGTCAGAAGTGAGAAAGGCTCTTGAAGTAGCATTCAGTTATTGCTTACCATAGCTAGTGCACTAGAATGGCCTAGAATCGCTCTAACTGTAAGAAGTTTTTGCATTTAATTTGCTATCGATATCAAATTAACGTTAGCTAAACAAAAGCCCCTTTCGATTAAATCTAGCATCTAGGCAACACTTAGCCAAGCTATCAATCGTCTGAACTTCAATGTAACCGCTACGACAGTCCATCGCCCTATCGAAATGTGTACTAAATAGTGTCAGATCCGTAAATCAAATACTTGCGAACCACATGATAAAGTGTGTGTTATTACCTTAGAGGAGTTACTTTACGGGTGAATCAACTGTTGACTTATGTGGTTGCTGGTGCTGAGTGAAACAAAACGAAACTGATGGAGAAGATCCAGCTGCAGGCGCGATGTTTCCAGGCAACGTGGGGTAAACGGAAAAGATTCCAGAGATGCAGTTTGCTGTGTGCTGCATTTCTGCCAAATATCTATGGTCAATTTAATGCATAAAAATAAATGTAAATCAAAATATTCCGACTAGGCAGCATGCTTGATCTTAGTGAGACCTATCTTCGTTGATTTTATTGGTTCAAAAATAATGCCGTGGTGGAGGAAGTGAATTGCGCTTTTTGAACAGTTGGTGTCAGTATTGCGCTGTGCAGTACTCTGCTGCCTTATCTAGCGTAAGCCTGTAGGTCGGACTTGTTTCTCACTCAACCTGATCTCTCTTCTCCACCCTAAATTTGCAAACCTATCACAATAAAGACAAAATTTTGCCTCTGATGTGCAGGCAGACATCCTCTCAAATTGTATTTTATTTATTTATTTATTTATTTATTTATTTATTTTGAGTGGAATAGGTGGTGGATGGGCAAGTGGATTAGGTAGCCTATGACTATTAGTGTGCTCTAGGCCGACATTATTCAGTTGTCTTGGATTACACAAACTTGGGAAACAACAATGCAATTTTTACTTCTTGTCAAACCTCCAAATAAAAAAATAAATAAAAAAATATGTTGATGTGTTTTATAGTGCATTAATCCATGCATTTGTGGTCATCTAAGCTAGGTATGTTACATAAGGCTCAGGTTTTTAAATTTCTATCAAGAGACTTGTAATGTGGAGGTACAGTAAAAAAAACGGAACAGTAAAAACAACAACAACAACAAAAAAACAACAGTACAACTAGTGAATTAACATTGGGTCTATAATTCCATGTATGTGCTTGCATGCTGTCAGAGATTGTGTCAGTGGCAGAGTAGACAAATGTCACTGTGAGGTCAATGCAATTTAAAGGACTTCATGGCTTAACTCTGGATTGACAATGAGGGGGTTGGCATTTTCTTCAGAGAATATCCCTGGAACAAACACTAAACGATACAATTTTTCAGCAAACTTTAAGCCTTTCAACAAGCAGATGAGTGATCCATTAGATGCATTACAAAATGACACGTGATCCCACACATAGTCCACATACACCCTCAATGTCTCTGGCTTCTCACTCAGGACCAGCTCTAACTTCGGGTT
The DNA here is from genome assembly GCA_027497455.2 of Sardinella longiceps. Lineage (NCBI taxonomy): Eukaryota > Metazoa > Chordata > Actinopteri > Clupeiformes > Clupeidae > Sardinella > Sardinella longiceps. Next base: position 72,034 of record JAODXP020003061.1, read on the forward strand.
TGTGTTTGCCCAGTAACGCCCATCTTCTAGCCATATGATGAAGTTCTCCTCTGAGTAAACAGATACCTGTCCCTTACAATCCACTGTTGCTCTCATCAGCCCAAGAGTCCACTGAGTCTTCCCTTCCACTCTCACGTCATAGTGACAAATTCCACTCACAGTTTTATCACCTCCCAGAATATCTCTACTTAACACACAGGGGTACTGATCAAAGCGCTCTTGATTATCAGGGAGATCCTGAGGCTCTTGCACACTTCTCACTTCTTTACCATTCCTGGACAGAACCAGTAGGGGGTGACCTGTGTCAGGATCCAGCCTCACATCCACTGTGGAACACAAAAGGAAAAATATTCATAATAAATATGCAAGTGCTGTAGCTTAACTAATAAATAACAATAAATAAATAAAATCTGATTACAAAGGCGTATTTGTGCATTAAAGTAATAATCTGGAGTGAATCAACACTCTGACCTGCTGATTTACAGTGCTAAGTGCTATTGATAGCCACCACAATCACAGAATTTTATGCAACGCAGACCGAGATGGAGGAACGACAGCTAACGCTAACAGAATGGGGCATGTCAAAATGAACCCAAATAGATTTTTTACATGCCCCATTCTGTTAACGTTAGCTGTCGTTTCTCCATTTCGGTCTGAATTGCAAAATTCAGTCATTGTGGTGGCTATCAATTTACCTCACTCACGTCAGATCATGCGCTTTCGTAAGGCACTTCCGCGCAACGATCTGATGTTGAAGCCCTTCAGAGCGATTTCAAGCCCAATATTCTCTAACCGGACCAAACGTAACCAGCGTCGTCGGTTGGTTTCGATGTGGTTGGCTGAAGTGTACGTCAATTTAATTGATGGACAAGCCGTTTGCCCAGTTAGATTCAAGGATTTCTGGCTCTTGAAATAACTCGTCTATCGCTGAATATCAGATGTACGCGCGTAGCGCTATCTGACGTGAGTGAGGTAAGCTATCAATAGCACTTTGCACTGTAAGTCAGCAGGGCTACGTGTTTATTCACTCTGGCTATTTCCTTTAAAGCAAAATTAGGATAATACAGTATCATTTAATAGGTCTTCTGTAATAAAGTTTGTATAAATACAAAAGTAAACTTGAAAAGCGCTCAGAGAGCGCAGAGCTCCACCAAGACAATGTGGTCACAGATGGTGTTTTGGATCACCGGTCGCCACCAAAATCGAATCAGTTCTTCCTTGTCCCAATACATATGTCCGAAAATTTCATCCAAATCTGTGCAGTACTTTTGTGTTGTACACAGACAGGCACACACACACACACACACACACACACACACACACACACACACACACACACACACACAGAGACAGACAGACACGCACGCGGGAGAAAACATAACCTCCTTGGTGGAGGTAATCTACAGTATAAGTGTACCTAGGCCATTCAATAGGTCACTTAAGGCTAAATCAGATTTTTTTGTATATCCAGATTGTATCGAGAATTGATTTTGGGTGGTCTAAGCAGAAAACCATGAATTCTTATTTTTCCAAATCTGATTCAACCCTGGAGTTTTTTTCAATAGTGATTCATATCCGATTTGCTGAGATCTGAATGTTAGGCGTCTGCAGACAGAGATGTTTGGTTACACGTGGTGTCCGACATCAAGCTGACATCAACAAATTGCACATTCCACAATGATTTTATATTTATCCACCTCAGTTATCATTTTTTAAATCGACCTCAGCAATCATTTTTGTAATCGTTTTCAGTTTCAGAATCCTCCATGCTAATGTGAACGGAAGGGCTAACTGGATAAATATTACCTGTGTTGGTGTGAACATGCCCTTATCGGAACATATTGCTGTGGGAAAATAGAGTCTAATTTAAAAAAAAATCTTTGTAATGTCAGAGCATGGGGCTGTGGGAACATGGGGCCCAATTTCCCACATTTCCTAAGAAATGTGGGAACATAGGGTTGTAGGAACATATGGCTGTGGGACCGTAGGGCCTAATTTCCAAAAATTCTGTGAAAAATAAAAATTCTTAACAAATATGGGAACATATGGCTGTGGGGACATAGAGCTGTGGGAACATAGAGTTGTGGAAACATAGACCTGACCCCGATAGGCTATAGGGCCAGTCTCCGCAAGAGAAGTTTCTTAACCCTATGCTACCCTTTAAATTTTAATAACTACTTGTTATTTATTTATCTTTAAGTCTTACATTTTTCTGATTTCCGACTCAGAGTGTTGTAGTTGGCCTTGACCAAGGCGAGGTGAGTGCCCTCATGTTGGAAGAAGCACAAGGGCTCCTCTAGGGTAGCTGCAATTATGAGAAATGGTGAAAAGAAGAGTCACAGAAACATCTAGTAGGCCTAATCTAAAAAAAAGGCCTTTAAAGGAATATTCAGAAGGAAAAGCATATATACCTTCCACGCAGATATTTCTCTCATGTCCTGTGAAAACATAAATTTATAGGTTTTAGATGTGATTTGCCACACAGGCCTACTGAAATACCACATTATAAGTGTAAGCTATAAAATAAACATATAAGCAAAAATGAACAAGTCTTATTCAAGTCCTACAGATGACTGAAAAAGATAAAGAAGAGTTACCGTAATGAGAGATCTCTCTGAGGAGTTCTGCATTTTCATTTTCTGCAAGAGATTTTCTACGTCAAATGCAGTATGTTTGATCCAAAACATCATGTTGTTCACATTAATGAATGAATGAATGAATGAATGAATGAATAAATCTTTAATGTCCACTAGGGATTGGAAATGCGGAAATACAGAACAGTTTCTCAACAAAAACAAAAAAAGGAATTCATTTAAGTCAAGGAATGTAAGAACAATTTCTTCACATGTTCAGCCTATTCAGCCCCACCTTCAATCACTGGAGTACTAAATAAAAGTGTAAATTATAAAGTGTAAATAAAAACAAATAAGTAATCCAGAGAAGACTTACCGTAGCGGTTGACCTTTATAGTAAGTTGTCTATTTTCCTCTTCTGCAAGAGTTCAGAAAATGATTAGGCCTATTCCTTGGAACACGTTTGTTAATAAAACTAATTGGTGTGTGTGTGTGTGTGTGTGTGTGTGTGTGTGTGTGTGTGTGTGTGTGTGTGTGAGAGAGAGAGAGAGAGAGAGAGAGAGAGAGAGAGAGGCTTACCATAATAAGGAAGCATTCGATGTTCTGAAATAATATAAACAGGGTTTATGGGTAAAACATTTTACAATTATTGTCCTCAACATTTCAAACAAACACTTGAATGTCAATTAAAGGGGACAGATGATACTAACCTCTTCTATGGTTTAGATACAGCAGCAGTGCTACTATTGCGGTTAGAGCATGTGCCAAACATATAGCTATAATTCTTGCTGTTGCGCTCGGTACTTCTAAAGGCTTCAGTGGAATAAACCATTCACCTGCAAAACACATAATAGTCATTAGAGGAATTAATTGGCTCTCAAAGTGAGAATTGTGTAGGCCTGATTCTTAAGATTCTTTTGCCTTTTTGCATGACCAGCTGGTGTAACCTGCAGCATGAACTGCAGCCCAAATAAATGTTGCTCTTCACTGAAGTGACAATAGTAGTAATAAAGTTAATCCAAATAAGACTCCACCCCATCCCCGACTACGACTCATATTTTGTATGATCCCTTTTTTTTCTAGTGAAGCCAGTGAAAAATGATCAAAGGTTATTACCAGAGATATTTGGCTATTCCCAGAACATGTCCTAGTTTGGCTCCCCCTTTGTTTGAAAAATGATTAAGATCTCAGAAGGTAATTACCAGAGATGCCAAGAACACGTCCTATTTTGGTTTGCCCTTTGTTTGAAACAGGGTGCTTGCGCAAGTCTTGAAAGTCTTAGAAAGTATGGAATTTTGAAACGATGTTTTCCAGCCCTTGAAAAGTCACGTGAAAGTCTTAATAAAGTATGCTCAAAGACACATAATATTTTGAAATAAGAAATAGCCTAGTATAAGGGTGTAAAAACTATGATTTCGTTAACTAGCCATGTACTGTATGGGATACATAGTATAGTCTGTAAGAAGTCTGGAATTTTGATTTGGAAAAAGAGCAAGCACCCTGTGAGAAATGATGAACATCTTAAAGCAAAAGATGGCAACACAAGAGGATAATGTCTTACTTGAGATGTGTAGCATGGCCTCTTTAATAATGTCTTTGTCTGTGGTCCATCTGTCATCTCTCTGTGAGACTCTACACATGTAGTGTTTGGTGTCATTCTGATGAATGATCAGCCGTCTCTTCACTCTGAAACCATCTGAGTCTCTGTGCACTTCTGTAGGCTCAGCAGTTAGGCTCCTCCCATCGTTGTCCAGCCAATCCAGAACCGGCTCAGGCATCCATCCTCCAGACTCGCACACCAGACTGACTCCATCATGCTTGTAATCTTCTAGAGACACAAGAGGTGTCTGGCCAACACCTGCAAAGTGGAATCATTGGATAGTGACAAAGATCTGAATCATAACTTCATTGTGTTGTATTTGTTCGTCGATATAAACAAAAAAAGGATATAAGGTAAATCAACCCAATCAACTTTTGGATCACCATGCGGTGATAGGAAAAAGGAGAAAATTGGTACAACATAGACCAAAAAGTGAAATCTGCTGCTATAAAAACAGGATGATTTGCGCTGGAAGAAATAGTGCTATATTTTAAAAATAATAAATACCTCTGACGAAGATCTGAACCACTGCATCATCATAGAGACTTTTAGACTCCACAACACATTTGTAGTCTCCCTGATCTGAAACTTGGACATGGCTGAGTTTTAATGAAGTGTTTCCATTTTTCAGTTCCTGTCTGAACAGAGAGGTTCTTCCCTTGAAGGACTGAATTTGATCCTGATTCTGGTCCCAGCCATCTTCATAGAGGTGCACAGTGGGCTGCTGGTGGTTCAGTCTGAACCAGTGGACCATCATGCCCTCAGCGCTGATCGCTGGCTTCAGGGAGCATGGAAGAACCAGGTCTTCACCAGCCACAGCACGAAGAGCCTGACCTGGGCCGAGAACCTGAAAAAATTCTGTACAACAGAAGACAGAAATGCTTGGAAATTCAGTAGACTATTAAAGATAAGAAGATACTGTTAATCTACACAAGTCTATAGTATATACATACATTATTATAAAGAAAAACGTTGTAATTGTGTGCTATGTTGATGTATTTAAATGTGAAGTGCACGGAAGTGGTGATATGGAAATGTGCAGAGAAATGCTAGCTCCACACATCCACCTGGGATCGCTACCGTTGGATTTAATGCGAGTGGTTGAAGTAGCATGTCAATAAAGGTTACGGACAAAGGGTTTATCCATATTTTTGATGCGGCCTATAGCTTTCTAAAACACCTCTCCTATGAGCGATCCTAGGTAGCTACAAGGTATTAGAATAATTGGTACAACTGTAACACAAGAAAGTAGATAAAAAGGCACACTAGTTAATGCAGTCTTAATTAAATGACTAGTGCATTGCCCGTGTGTGCCCCCCTTCCCCCAGCCAGCTAAGCGCTGCAAAGGGGGAGTGGCTACGGTCAAATTAAGGCAACTGCTGCTTAATTTACCAATATCTTTAGTATTATTAATCCAAACATCACCACATTTGCCACTGCACTCACTTGTGCCTATAAAACACATACCAAATCTGAGGTCAGTTAGACAAACAGTTTGAGAGTTATGTGTGGAACACACACAGACACACAGACAGACGTTCATTGCATAGATAGATTAGAATAAATGCATGACCGTCGCCTTCTTCTGGTTGCATCTAGCAAACTGACTTCTAATGCTTAACTGATAAGGACCAGAAAATCACTTTCATTGTAATTTCCCTGGGCTCCATTTAGTTAGCATTAGCAGTTAGTCTGCTATTCTGTCTTTATTCAGTGAGCTTAAACCACAGGGCTATATTTGAAGTGCTCAGTCAGGACACTGCAAGCTCAGAGATTTAGATTTGTAGTATAATTTCTGTGATTTAGTTAACATACTTTAATTGTTGCAGTTTCTGTGTTGAAACAGAAACTCGTGAAACCAGTGGTGATTATTTACATGCCTTTTCTTACCTGAGCTGCATAGGCCCATGCACTGGAGTAGCAGAATCAGAGAGAAACACGCCATATCGGTACACGATCTGTACCCACACGCCAGTCGCTTTGATGAGGAGCCAAAAGCATACGCCATCACTGGGAAAAATGTTGTTCACTGGTAGTCCAAAAATGTTTAAATGAATTCATTAAATATTTAAATAAATTCATTGATTATTGTTACTCTCAATGCAAATCTGAAAGGTAGCCTACATGTTTTCATCATGTCCTGGCTTAGACTAATCTTTTTTTTTCCCGGGTAAATGATGTCCCTGCTAGGAACTCCCACACAACCAGTCTGACAAGTTTGTTGGCTACAGTGACAAACGGCCACATCATGTCACAGCTCACTGGGCCCATCACAATATTCACTTCTGACACACACACACACACACACACACACACACACACACACACACATGCACGCACACAGACACACAGACACACACACACACACACACACACACACACACACACACACACACACACACACACACCATGTAGGGTAGAACAATTGCACTCTCGTTTTGTTGGTTTTGTTGATTTTAAAGTTATTCTATATACACCCCATTGTCACAAAATTTTAATTTAATTTAAATCTGCTTTATTAACATTTGTTAATTATTGTTAATTATTAACATTTGTTTGTCATGTCTACTGAAATCCACCCAGGTACAACAAGTTGATGGTATGGTATAGTAATGACATTGGGCTGTCATGTATTAGCCTGACATAGCCCGACCATAATACTGCTGTTCATCCGTATTCATGGTCTGGAAGTTCTTTAACCTGACGCGATTATACTGCGGAGGGGAGGGCATTCACTTCTGGTTTGAAACGATTGGACAGCTCGTCTAATCAGCTTCGCTTATTGGCCGGTAGACTCTCTACCGATCTAAACACGCCCCAGAGGACCGTTCCCAGACCATGGATACGGATGAACATTCGTATTATGGGCGGGCTATGTCAGGCTAGTCATGTATTGCACTTCATTTCTCTTTTATACATCAGAAAGGTCATTTTGATGAAGAACAGAAGGTGTCAGTGTTGCACAAAATAACATCAACACATAAATATGCCCATTTCAGATACGATGCGTGATATTCTGCTAGATTTACCACTCAGGGATTAACAGTCTTTTATTGCTTGCTTGCTTGTAATACTTTCGGAGACTGAGCTGTGTATCCTTGATCTGCCTGCAGGTTTGTGTGTACAGAAAGCTGAATGTCCAGGATGATCCCAATAAAGTCACCACATCACAGATTATGAGATCCTGTTAGGAAACAAACAGAATTAGCCCACTACACAGGAGGTCATGTTACAATTAGCCCACTACACATTTATATCCCATTCCAACAACTGTGGGATGCTAAAGCCAAGGTGAAATTGGGTTTGCCACAAGCACTGAGACCAAAATGCTTTTACCCACGTACTGTGTGTAACTCCAGGTAAGACTGTGAATAACCCAATTTCATAAAAAGGTGGAATATTCCTTTAAAGGTACCACAGGCAGAACTCTGGTTTTCTATCTCAGGTGCTCCACCTACAGTCGGATTTTAGAAAAATAGCAACTAGTACATTATACATTCTCAGTAATTGATGTGAATTTATTTGCAATCCAAAGAGTATGAACTAAAGATGATCGTTTCCATGCGGTACATTGTCTGACAAGCCGGTAATAAATATATATCTACTTTTAGTTTCAAGGTCACCGACCCGAAATCCCAGATCCAGCAAGTGTTAGTAACCATGAAATCCACGCTAGAGGCGATGGAGAAAGCCATCATTCACCCCATAATGATCCATTTGATCATCAAATTGATTATGAGGCTAGTAAATTAACAGTAAAAACATTGCCTGGTGTCCCTTTGAGGAAATAATGACACATTTAGAAAACATTTAATTAATTAATTAAATAAATAAACCTTGAAAGATTACCTTTTGATTTGCCATTTTGTCTTGCTGGTCCTATCAACGAAATTATAGTGGAGTGATGTTATTGTTTTGTTTTTATCAACCTTATAATGACAGCACAATAAATCAGTGACCAAGGTATTAATATAGCATGAAGTGAAATGTGAAATATATAGCCTACTGAACCGCTGTGCTAGCCTCACGGGCCACAATACTGCTGTTCATCCGTATTCATGGACTGGAGGTTCTTTAACCTGACGCGATTATAGGGCGAGGGGGAGGGCTTTCAGTTCTGGTTTGAAACGATTGGACGGCTCGACTAATCAGCTTCGCTTATTGGTCGGTTGTCTGTTTACCGATGTAAACCCACCCCAGAAGACCGTCTCCAGACCATGAATGCGGATGAACAGCCGTATTATGAGTGGGCTATGTCAGGCTACAGCTGTGCCAGGCTGAACAGACAACCATTAATAAAGCATGAGGTGAAAGGTGAAATATATAAACTACTGTACCGCTGTGCCAGGCTGAACAGACAACCATGATCAAACACACTCCAGGAAAGGCCACGGCTAAGGCGATGCGGAAAGATTCTTTGTAAAAGTGAAGAAGGTCGAACCATCCCTCTGCAAAGGTAAACATCAGTTAGAACACACACACAAACAGAGAAGGTTTGTCCGTTTTCCAAAAGCATAGTTTACCAAAATCATAATTTCCCATTACCAACTAAGTTGCTAACATAGCAACTTTGCTTTTGGGAAAACGGACGCCTGAGGAAGAAAAGACACTGTTGCAACTAAAAAGCTGACAGAAATGCTGCACACCTTTAATGTGGAATATGGCCTCCTTGACAACACTACCCCCGGAGACTCTGCAGATGTAGGTGGCATTGTTGACCCCTTTCTCCACAACCAGCTGCCGCTTTACTGTAAGTCCATCTGAGTTCCTTTGCTCCTCTGTGAGGTCAGCAGGTAGTCTCCTCCCCTCTCCGTTCAGCCAATCAACTGCTGGCTTCTTGCTCCAGCCGGAAGATTGACAGACCAAGGTGAATCCACTCTTGTGGATTTTCTCCAATGAAATCAGGGGCTGTGATCCAATGCCTGCAAATATGTCACACATTTTTGTGTTTTTTGAATATAATTGAACAAGTAGGCTAATGGCCTGCTGCTATAACAGCAACATCAACAGCAATAACAATAAAAAGAACAACAACAAATGCTTTTTTCAACTCTGTAGGGCCATAATGCATAATTTGAAGTTAATTAAAGATTATTAGATTAGATTATTGATGTTAAATAAGGACAAGTCTGTCTTTTTGACCAAAACTCCAGAATGTTTGTATGTGGTTACATATTACTTTTATCCAAATGCCAAATAGAAATAGAATGAACAGAAGCATGTAAAAACATGTTACATTACCAAGTAAGATAATACACCAACAACAAGTAACATATTGGACCAACAAAACCAACAATAATAAAGAAAGTATTCTTCAAACTGTACTATCACACATATAGGCTAGCAGCTCTAAACAGTGACAATAGAAATGTTCCTTACCTGAGTTTTGTGCAGCCTCACACTGGAACAACAGCAGCAGCAGTATCACACACACACACACCAGGGGCCTAAATACGACTCCATGTACACACACCATCACCGCCCAAAACCGTCTCACCTATAGCAGGTAGTCCACAAAGGATTTAGTTCACATTTGAATGTATTTGACACAGATATCATATGACAGAGATATTTGTTTAAGAAAAACGTAAAACAAGCAGTCTGTCTGCCTGCCTGGTCAGGTGCTGAGAGAGAGAGGGAGGGGTGACAAAACGTCAGCCAAACTTATCATGGATTCCATCAGCAGGCTGACTGACTTGTTCAGTGAACACACACACACACACACACACACACACACACACACACACACACACACACACACACACACACCAAAAATCTTTTTGAGTGAGTCTAACATCACATTTCTGAACAGAGACAGACGGCTCACCTAATCCAGATTGTGTAAACAAACAAACAAAAACACCAAAGGGATTGGGGATTGTGGACTTACTGTAGCTGGCAATATTTCAACCAAATAAAACCAAAAATGTGAACACAAAAGGGATGTAGTTCTTCTGAGTTGTTCCCAATACTCTTTGTTTTTGTTACTTTTTGAGTGACAGGCTCACCCACCTTAGCTGTTTTTTTTTTTTTTGCTGTTGTTGTCTCAACAGAATATTTACATAACAGACAGCTATCAGATGGTGTGGAGATAAAGGGTGACTGTCAATGTGAGACTTTGTGAGGGTGTTCATTTACATGTTGACCAGTAGGTGTCAGCATTGTGCACACTTTATGCTGGTCGTCATTTGCGTCTAAAATTGAGTGTAACTTTGTCCAAATCATTCTGTTGGTTTATCAACCTGTAATCTACATTGAGTCTTGGCTTGGACTCATGTTTGTGCCAAATGTCAGATTTTGACTGCCAAGATATGCCTATTAATTATTCTTTACTTGTTCATTAGACGAGAACAATGCAACATGTATGAGCTGTGATATTTAATAGGTCAAGGGGGAAGCAACATCCCTCTTACACACACACACACACACACACACACACACACACAAAACCAGTTTTGCTCATGTGGTTTCAGACACCTGACACCTGAAATGATGCCACAGGTGTGTGTGTGTGTGTGTGTGTGTGTGTGTGTGTGTGTGTGTCTGTGTGTGTGTGTGTGTGTGACAGAGAGAGAGAGAGAGAGAGAGAGAGAGAGAGAGAGAGAGAGAGAGAGAGAGAGAGAGAGAGAACAGGCCTGACAAGCTTGGCTGGCTCACTGCCAACGATTATAGTTTTCAAAATTCCGTCGCCAAGGTGATGTGAGTGAGGCTGTGGCCGTTGTCAGGGGAGAGTGACTCATCAGAGCCTAAGCAAATCAACAACAGGCCTCTCTGCACAGTAGCCAATCACAGTCCAGTTTCATCTACACAGAGAAAAAAACAAACAAATGAGTATTCAAAGGGGAAAGAAATGAGTACCAAGGGAAAAAGCCAATAGGTTTCTGTGTGCATGTTCATGTACTGTGTGTGTGTGTGTGTGTGTGTGTGTGTGTGTGTGTGTGTGTGTGTGTGTGTGTGTGTGTGTGTGTGTGTGTGTGTGTATGTGTGTGTGTGTTTCTGACACAGGAAGCCGGCACTCCACCCCCTTTCCTCTGAGCGCTCATCTGCTACTGTGTGTGTATAATGGTCTTTGAGTATGTGTGTGTGTGTGTGTGTGTGAAACAGGAAAGCCTCACCACACCCCTTTTCCTCTGAGCGCTCACCTGAAACCCCAACCCCCTCATCAAACCACACACCCCACCCCCATACTGTAAGATGACCCAGTAACCACACAGACCTCCCCCAATGCCAAACACCTTCATCCAACATCTTAACACATCCGGTTAGCCTATTCAAAGGCTTCAGAACACATTTTGGGTTCAGTGAAATTTAGTGGGGCTCATTTTGAGAAGTAGCTTAAAACCTAAATGAGGCATTCAAATATTTATGATATAAGCTACGACTTCACAGTAGCCTAAGCCTAAAGTATCTGAATTTTGTCACTGACTGGGATGGGCACAAAAAGATGCTTCATTTAGGTCACAAACCAGGTGGATAAAAAATCATCACTCAAATGAGCTCGTTGCAAACGTGTTTTGAAAGATGCGTGAAAGCCTATTTGTAAACTGAGCCAGGCGAATTATGAGCCCACTGAAAATGCCACAGTTTCCCATCGAGCTGAGCTACCAAACCAGTCGGACGCGTCACGTGATCTCGGTATCGGTGTAGAAGCCGTTTCCTTCCCAAACGCACAGGTGTGTCTCAGCTGTTGCGGAAACAGGTTTACGCGAGAGTGAATGAAATTTGGGCAGGTGAGAGGCTTGAGGAACCCACGATATTTCTTTATCACTAAAGATCACATAGTTTGCTGACATTCGCTGAAGAAAAAGATTGTACGGAATAATTCACCGGTGTTGGAACATTTTTTAGGTAACGTTGGCGCGGAGAGCAAAACTATCGTTACATTCTCCAAGGGAAATGTTTGGGTTCGTCCTCCGCGGGCTGCTGCTGCTGGCGCTGCTGTGCGCAACAGGTAAGGACTTGCCCTTCTTGTAAACTACCTCTCCGCCAGAGAATCAGTCAGCTTGTACAGTAACGCGCTAAATAAATGTATTTACGCAACATGGTTATTATTAGCCTATGTGTCACCTGCGCATCAAAAATTAGCCTACAAAATAATAGTGACTAAGACTATTACTGTAGCCTAGAGGTAACGTAATGACAGGCTATGACTTCTTGACTCTAAATTTATCATGTCAAGCCAAAGTGTGTTGCCTTAACAGTAACATTATGTTTGTAAAGACCTGGAAAAGCCCTTTGGAATGTCTTAAATTGGAGTACAAGGCTATTATTTGATGGAAGCCCTGGTGGAAGAGATTATTTATCTCAACGGGACATTCATGGTAAAATAAAGGTTTAATAATAATATATAAAAAATGTAGGTCAACCAAACCAGCGTGAGATTAATGGGTGGCTGTTATATTGTTATCAGGCCTGACATTGGGCTTGGCTGCTTGTGCGCTACTGTAAACATTTGATACTGACTTGTGCAAATAGGTTCCCGCTTACTTACTGCCGTCTCGCTCAGGTGTTTGGCTTTCCCATGTGATCCTGAAATGCTGTAGGCTTGTGATGTAGGTGACCCACAGCCAGACAGGGTTGATAGATTATCACAGTTGAGCACAAATTAAGGCTTTAATGGGACCTAAAACTAGTAGGGGCTACTAGCAGCTCTTACGCATGGCTTTGCAAATAACATTATAGCCCTAGGCTATTGAATGGAGGCTAATTAGTAGGCCTATCCACACACACACACACACACACACACACACACACACACACACACACACACACACACACACACACACACACAATA
>JAODXP020003061.1:90000-100991 GCA_027497455.2 Sardinella longiceps
GTAGTGGCAGGATAAGGCTAGGGCTACACCGGATGCGTTAAGTTAAGTGTTAAGTCATGTTCCATCAAAAATACATTGAAATGAATGGTGAATAGAATTTAGAATGTTGACTGTTTTGCCGCGTCTGGTGTAGCCACTTCCATTGTTTATAATGGAATATAATATTTACGGCAGATAAGTCTTTGACTTGATGCATCCAGTGTAGCCTCCCTGTAAGTCCCCTGTGTTCTCAGTGACTTGGACAGGCTTGCTATAGAGGTACAGTACCCTAGTGTTTTGGCAGATAAGCACTCCCCCTGAAGGTAGTACTGGTATGATCCGCTGTCTATGACTGACTAGTGCTTCCACTGCAGGCAATAGTGGTATGTCCCTAGTGTTTCGGCAGATAAGTGTTCCCCTGAAGGAGGTAGTGATATGATCCACTGTGTTGTGACTGGCTACTGCCCCCTGCAGGCAGTAGTGGTATGACTGACTAGTGCCTCCTCTGTAAGCAGTAGTGGTATGATCCCCTGAGATATGACTGTCTACTGCCCTCTGCAGGTGCGGATCTGAAATGCACCTACACTGGAGACTTTGGGGCCAACGTCAGAGTGGAGTGGAAGTTCCAGGATGCCAAGGCAACGCAAACTTCTCTGGTCATCTACAACAACAAGCCCACAGGTAAACACACGCACACACAAACACACACACACACACAAACATACATAGACATACAGTATGACAGCAACGCAGACTTCTGCATCATCTAGCCTACAACGACTAGCGGACAGATACCCAAACTGGTCTTTAAGGCAGATTCAAGAATAAAGTGTATGTATTTTGTTTCTGTTTGTGTTTGTAAACATTATAGCCTAGTGAAATAATATCTCATTGTGGTGTTCCCTAATGTTCTTGTGTGTGTGTGTGTGTGTGTGTGTGTGTGTGTGTTGGCAGCTAACTATGCGGGTCGTGTGACGCAGTACAACGGTGGACTACGCTTCAACTCTGTGACGCGTAAAGACACAGGGGTTTACATCTGTTCTGTAGCAGGGAATGGGTACTCTGCAGACGCCAGGATCACCCTCACTGTGCTGGGTACGACACACACACACACACACACACACACACACACACACACACACACACACAGAGAGAGAGAGACAGAGAAGCAGAAGGCACTAAGTACATTTCTGGACTTGGGAGATTTTAAGGCATTTGCGGCGGTATTCTCTCATGTTGAAATGTTGTTTCATCACACTGAAATGACAATAAAAACCCATTTGACTTGAATTGGGTTAATAAACATGCTATATGACTATATGAGCATGTAATTAAGTGCATGAGTGAACGTGTTACAAGCATGTAATTAACCTGCTAAAGGTGTAATTAAGTGCATGAATAAACGTGCTATGACTTTTTAAAGAATGTAATTAAGTGCATTTATAAACATGCTTTAAGACAGAAGGGTGTAATTAAGTGCATTTACAAACGTTATAATTGAATTGTCTACTGTGTGTCCAGTGGCGCCGTCTATCCCCCTGTGTCGCATCCCCGCGTCGGTGAAGATGGACACCAACGTCAAACTGACCTGCAGCGACAGCCAGGCCTCACCGCCACCCACATACAAGTGGTACAAGAACAACACGCCCCTGCCCATCGACCCCAGCAAGTTCCCCAACTACCGCAACATGAGCTACAAACTCAACCCTACCACTGGAACACTGGTACGTATATGCATAAATATGCACACACACACACACACACACACACACACACACACACACACACACACACACACACACACACACAGCAAGTTCCCCAACTACCGCAACATGAGCTACAAACTCAACCCTACCACTGGAACACTGGTACGTATATGCATAAATATGCACAAATATACACACACACACACACACACACACACACACACACACACACACACACACACACACACAGCAAGTTCCCCAACTACCGCAACATGAGCTACAAACTCAACCCTACCACTGGAACACTGAGTATGATATATGACATAACATATGCACACACACACACACACACACACACACACACACACACACACACACACACACACACACACACACACACAGCAAGTTCCCCAACTACTGCAACATGAGCTACAAACTCAACCCTACCACTGGAACACTGGTATATATATATACAAATATATGCACACACACACACACACACACACAGCAAGTTCCCCAACTACCGCAACATGAGCTACAAACTCAACCCTACCACTGGAACACTGGTATATATATATATACAAATATATGCACACACACACACACACACACACACACACACACACACACACACACACACACACACACACAGCAAGTTCCCCAACTACTGCAACATGAGCTACATACTCAACCCTACCACTGGAACACTATGAACACACTCTCACAGACATCCACATACAGTACGCACACACCTTTGACCTTCATAAAACTCTCAGGCTCTGTCTCAGGCTGATGAGGTCATCTGTCTGTGCGTCTCAGGCTGATGAGGTCATCTCTCTCTCTCTCTCTCTCTCTGTCTGTCTCAGGTGTTCCCCCGCGTGTCGAAGATTGATGAGGGAGAGTATTTCTGTGAGTCCACTAATGAGGCAGGACCCGCCAAGCGATCAGTAGCCACCAAAATGGCCGTCTGTGAGTACTGTACCAGTTTAGTAACTCAATAACAATGTGAGCTCATCCCCAAGCGATCAGTAGCCACCAAAATGGCCGTCTGTAAGTACTGTACCAGTTTAGTAACTCAATAACAATGTGAGCCCATCCCCATGTTTTTTATATAATATCATCATTTAGTATTTTGGTACATGATGCAGAAGGCTAGTCCAATATTTTGACATTTGCAATCTGTATAAAATAATAATATAGCCAATTAAATCAATGGGTATTATTGTTAGAGGAGTTTTCTTCTTATTATGTTAATACTATTGGGTTTTAGAATACAGTAGAGTTTGACTTGAAATAGAATTCTAGTTATTATATTCCAATTCCAACATTCAGTAACTATGAAACACAAAAGCCATTACACTTTACACTTAATTTGTAACAAATTTGTTTGTTTGTTTGTTTGTTGTTTGCAGATGGAGTAAACAAGGGTGGGATTGCTGCTGGGGTCATCATCTTCCTGATCCTACTGGTGCTGATCATCGTTGGACTGTGGTTCGCTCATCGTAAAGGCTACCTCACAAGTGAGTGTGTGTGTGTGTGTGTGTATGGTTCGCTCATCGTAAAGGCTACCTCACAAGTGAGTGTGTGTGGTTCGCTCATCGTAAAGGCTACCTCACAAGTGAGTGTGTGTGTGTGTGTGTGTGTGGTTTAGGCCTACTCATAACTATAAATGTACCTTAAATGTTACCTGAAAATGAGTTTTGCTCTGTTGGTATTGTGTATGTGTGTGTGTGATACGCCCATCGCAAAGGTTGGCTCACAAGTGAGTTTTACTCTGTGTGTGTGTGTGTAAAGGCTAAAGCAAGTGAGTGTTACTTATCTATGTGTTTTGCTCATCATGCTATGTCGCACACTTTCTCTCTCTCTCTCTTTCTCTCTCTCTCTGTCTCACTCACACACACACACACACACACACACACACACACACACACACCAGAATGTAACATTGTTTTTTCTGTGTTTTTCCCCAACAGAAGTGAAGGAGAGAGTATCTGGAAGGTAAGTCAGCATCCTGGCTGCTCAACACACACACACACACACACACACACACACACACACACACACACACACACACACACACACACACACACACACACTCAACTACTGTACCTCTCATAATATTGAGTGTTGAATATCTATAGTTTCCCTATAAAAAGTCTGACATTGACTGAGAGTTTCTGTATGTGTTTCATTTACACACACACACACACACACACACACACACACACACACACACACACACACACACACACACACACCTAAATAAATGTATGTTTACTCCACAGCAGCAGCAGCCGACCACAGAACTCTGCAGTTTACCGCCCAACATCAGACTACGGAGATGATGATGACGTAAGGCTATTTTTACCTTCTCTTGCACACACACACACACACACACACATCAGACTCGAGGAAGAGCGTCAAGGCCAAGGCATCATCTAAGAAATCTCTGTTTTAGGGCTCAGTTTGAGAATATGTCTCAACACAGCCTGTGTGCCAGTCCATCCCTAGGAACCATATTTACTTGTGTCTGTGTTTCAGGGGGTAGATATTCAGGTGTACAGGAACTATATTTACTAGTCTGTCGCCCTTTCCGAAACCAGTCCCTAGTGCCTCCCCCTACACACTTCCCCTTCGTTTGTGCGTCCACGTGAAGGGTGAGTGCCATCCGAAAGCAATTTACCGAAGTGGAAGTGGGTTATAAGACCCTTCAGCGTGGAGTCAGCACCGATGCCGACTTTTCGAGGGTGTGTTCTGTTATATACCGCTCGTGATGGAGCAGATCATTCAAATGTTAGTTCCGCACGTCAGGTGGATGAAAACAACGAGATCCATATTGCATCAGATCCTTTCACGCCTACTGTAGGGAAGTTCGTCCGAAAGCATCTTGCCCCACTGATACCCTTCCCCACCATGAAGGGAACTCGTTTAAGCCACGGAGGTGACTTCCACCGAAGTGATTAGTGGTAGTGATTAGGGACTAGTTTCGGAAATGCTGTGTATTTCTTGGGGTAGAATAGATTCTCAGGTCCATCCCCAGGAACCATTTTATTGGTTCGTTCCTAGGAACCATATTTACTTGTGTCAAAGTTTCAGGCGGTAGATATTGAGGAACCATGTTTGCTTTTGTGCGTGTTTTATGTTGTAGACATTTCAGTCTGTCCCTATAGGAACCATATTAACTTTATGATGCTAACCTTATGATTCAGGTCTTTAGGAACTGTATTTACTAGTGTCTTTTTTTGTGTTTGTGTCTGTGTTTGAGGGGGTAGATATTTCAGTCTGTTCCTTGGAACCATATTTATTTGTGTCTATGTTTCAGGGGGTAGATATTCAGTTCCTTAAGAACCATGTTTTCTTTTGTCTGTGTTTTATGGGGTAGCCATTTCAGTCTGTCCGTAGGGAGCATTTTTTTTCTTGTGTCTACGTTTCAGGAGGCATATGCTTCAGTGTGTCCATAGGAACCATGTTTTTTTGAGTCTCTGTTTCAGGGGGGTGGATAATTGATGGAATCATGTTTATGTTTATTTCCTGTGTGTTTCAGGGAGAGTTTAAGCAGAAATCCTCCTTTGTGGTGTAACGGCATCATTTGGCCACTCCCTTCCTTTGAGAAAATGCAAAGCCATCACAGACCAACACCAGGAATAGAAGACTTGGACACAAAGACAAAGCCATCACCGCTGACCAACACCAGAGTACTTGGACCACAAACACAAAGACATTACAAACCAGCACCAGGAAGACTTGGACCACAGACTCAAAGCCATCATCACAGACCAGCACCAGGGACCGTTTTGTTTGAAATAGTTTTCTCTGGATCAAAGTTAAACAGATTTGGAAATCCAATGGTTTTTCATGTATAATCCGGGATCTAGGCCACCTACGTCCTGATCACAAATACTTTAGCTTAACACATAAATTTCCAAATCTGGACGACTTTGATCCAGATGAAAATATTCTGGAACATCTGGGCCCAGGAATAGCTGAATACCGCCACATTGTAAAGCCATTTATCGTGAACTGATACAGGGATTTTTTCAGTTTTTGGACACAACTCTGAGCCATTTATACTAACAGACAAGATGGACAAATACACACACACACACACTCACACATATTCACACACACACACACACAGGGGATACCTTGGAGTACACTCCAGAGCCCTCCATACTCAGAGTGAAACTTTACAGAAAAGAAGAGTGAAGTAGTCGAGTAGAATAGAAGCTTTAATTTTATATTATAAAAGCTTTTATATTCCGGCCCCACTGATATTCTGGGACTCACCTGGATGAAGATGGACACATGTCATAGCAACCAATTTCCTAAGAAGTAGTAAAGAATGCACAGGTGACAATAATGACTTATTTAATTTCAACCAATAAGAATCTGATTCTCTGAATTTGGAATATTATTAGCTGTCATTAGTTAATTTATTACTAATTTTCTTCCCCTGCGGGACATAAGGCTTCAGTGAGCTCTATTGCTAATTCTTGGAAAATTGGTTGAGCTGCGACTTGGGGCCCGTAAGCATGAGATCAGGGTGGGGTGACGAGTACATCATTCTGGTTCTCCCCATTTCTGACGCAATTTCATTGAAGTCATTGGGCCTCGTTCACCAATATCTCCTTAAGAATTTTCTTCAATTTGTTCTTAAAGTCATTGGTGAATGCTAATATTCTTACAAAAACTGCGTAAGTGGGATTTAAGAACAAATTTCTTCGTAAGAATGGTTGGTGAATGAAGCCCGATTGTCTTGCTCAAATTTACTGTCAGTACACGAGGCAACTTCTTTGAGGGGATAGGGAACCAAGAACAGCCAGTTACAGCATGACATTGCTATTTCTTTTGCCATCAGCATAAATCATGAGCTAGGTGTGCCAGAAATGTTTGAATGCCTTTTATGTAGTCAGATCACTAGTTTTACAGCAAAAACAAACAAAAAAAGGGTAGGGTGTCCCTTTAAGACAACCAGCCACAGTCAAAACCTACCCATTCATATCTTACTCATCTGTGAGTTGGGCAACCCCACTGCTAACGCTAGGCCGGATGCAGTACAGGCCTGGAGAGGGTACGCTTCAGTCTTAGCTACTACTAATACTGTGTTTTTGTTTGTTTGTTTGCTTGTTTTATAAACAATAGATCAATAGGAAGTTGGAGCCTTTTGCACTGAAATGTTTGTCTTCTGTGTAATTCCTGCCAGGTTTTATCCGCATGCCAGGGTGAATTCTATTATGTGATACATGTTACTGCATAGTTCCCTTTTTTCTTAGGATTTCAAAGTCTTTTTTATTTTACAGTCTTAAATCTTTTATTCTGTTTTATATCCTGTTCTGTTTTTAAACTGCAGCCTTTGAATGAAATAGAAAACTAAGCGATGTAAATAACGAATCTTTTGTGGCCTGATTTGTTCTGGATCTTTCTTATGCCGTAGTTGGAGGACAGAAAAGAGCCATATTCCATATTCCAGAATTCACCATTTTACTGTAGCAGTCACCAAATGTTTTCTTAGCTGTGATTTGTTCTTCTGAAAGGTCTATATTTATGCATAGCCATGAGCACAGGAACCTTTGAGCCGCAACTTGTTTCTGAAAAATTTCTAGTTGCTGCCTAGTTGCATTTTCAGCTGTTCTGCAATAGTAAAATAACACATTGTAGCAGGTAATTGGAGCCTAAGAATAGATATTAACGAGGTAATTCTCAATAAGATATCAGTGAAGAAGGCCCATTGAGTTCACCACCCAATCCTAATCATCCTCATGGAATTAAATTAGCAAGTAGAAACGGAAATTAAATTCCTTCATTTAGACGTTGCATGTTATTTAAAAATTCATCCAGTCCCACCTCACTCCATCATCCACATTGCATCAGTGAAGTTAAATTCTCAATCACATTCCATTTCATTCATGTGGGCTTTTTCCATGACTAATGTATTGTGTTGCTTTGCATTGCAGAATATTTAGCGCATGTACAATGATGCCTTTTTTTATTTGTTTGTTTTTAAAAGTAAAATGTTTTATGTTGCTGTGTGTATAGAGAGGTTGAAGCTTTTTTTTAATATATTGATGCACTATGAGCATAATAATTTTTTTTTTTTTAATTACCAAATAAACCTTCGACATAAACCTCCTACATGGCCTCTCCACATTGGCTATGCACCCATTCCTTCAATAATTTCTGTGTTATTATCTTGCCTGGGGGATAGACTGCCTCCATTTGGTTTTCTGGTTCCAGGAGCACGGATGAATATCTTAGACTCTGACAGAAAATTATTTTTTTCGCTCTCCCCAAATGTTGATTATAATTATCAATAATAATTAATAATGTTGTCTGGGAGCCTAAAAACTAGCCCTAGACTAGACATGAACACAAACCCTGTTAAGTTATAGATCCCACCCCATACTGTTCATGGTTGTGACTGGTGACTGTGGATACTCAGGGATATGGGGAAAAGCTCACACAATTTGTTCATTATAACATGTTTATTAATGATTTGTAAATACTTTTAATTTCTTACTGGTCAAATTTGATAACATGCATTTCCCACAGAAATATGAGTTCATTACAATGCAGATGGGGAAAAAATAATTAATTGCAGTGTTTAGTTATTGGGAATAGTTATAGACAATTGATTCGCATTTACATACAAAATATAGCACAAAAATATGACATTGAAGTAACAATAAATGTGTCTGCCAATATGTTAAGCATTAGTTTCATCATTTAGACAAATAACATTTGAGTTAAAAGCCCATTTAAAAGCACAGATCCTTTAACCAGTAATTCTATAATTTATTGTACATTGTTACATAAGTTCCACAATTCAATACGTTTTTGGTTAGTCTTTAGCCTGGCTTTGCCTTTCTACGTACTTCCGCTCAAAAATCATCTCGCTCCTCGATTGCCATGGGATCCCAAAACCCTTGTAAGAAGCTAAAGTGTAGACCACGGGGATGGCCAAAGCCAGTCTAGTTTTGTTTTGGTATGTATGTCATTCATTTTCAAATCATAACAAGGCAAGACCAGGCAGTTTTATTTAGCGTGTATATCATTGAAAAACACTCTAATGTGCTTTTACATCAAATACAAGATTGAAAAATAAGTCAAAGTATAAATTAAAAAAAAAATAAATCATAAAAGAAACTAGAAAAGCGCTCAGAGAGCGCAGACCTCCGCCAAGGCAATGTGGTCACAGACACAAAATAAATTCCAGTTCATGTTCTGGATCACCAATTGCCACCAAAATCGAATCAGTTCTTGGTTCTCCCAATGTACACATTTCATTCAAATCCGTGCAGTACTTTTCGAGTTATCCTGCTGACAAACAAACAGACAGACAGACAAACCAACACGACCGAAAACATAACCTCCTTAGCGGAGGTAAAAAGATTAATAACTCATTCAGTAAAACTTCTGCAGTGGAACTGTGGAAGATGGACAAAGGCCCAATCGTAGGAGATGATTGACAGTTCCGTGAGCCAACCATAATCACCAAAGCAGCGGCACTCTGACGTGTCACAGGGAGCAGAGTGGATTCACAGGAGAAAGAGCCAATCACTGCCACAGGAGCAATGGGAGTAGCAGGGAGGTGATAAAATATGCTGATGATAAAAGATTAAAAAAAAAGAACCAATTAGTTGTAATTCAGAATACACACACACACACACACACACACACACACACACACACACACACACACAGACACAGACACACGTGATGGTGTAGTAGAATTTTCCTCAGCCTTGCCGTCTCGATTGAACTCAAAGGAGACCAAGCAAAAATTCCGACCCAGATTCCAAGATGGCTGCACCCAGCGTCACTTGATGCTTTCATTGTGTTTGGACCGCTTTTGTGGTTTAAATGACTATCTCAATCACTCATATTAATTAATGCTGTGGAGTTGGTGTTGTGGTGAGGCCAATATGAAGACTTGTTTCAAATGGGTGAGCTACATGTTTTCAAAATTGTCAAAGTTTTTCAAATTGTTTTCGTTGGTTTTCCGAGTTTTTCCAGTGCAATAGTGTGGGAGGCCCAAATACTCCAACATATATGTCCTGAACTACTGGGAAAAGCCAAGTCCCACCCAGCCTCAGGAGTGTGACTGTGAAGGGGGGGGGGGGGGGGGAACTTTGTTGCATCCATGCATCGACTATCGAGGTCTCAACAAGGTCACAGTGTACAATCAATGTTTAGATTTGAGTTTTATGGTTTTAGATTAATATCAATTTTCCATCTTTATTGATGGAGCTCTATGGACAGGGCAAAGTAAGTAACTTCATGATAGCGGTCACTAGCGTGAAGATCAGCGCTAAGTGCTTGTGGCGCAAGAAGAGAAAGCTGACAGTAATGCATGTGGTCTGTAGTGATCCAGTAAACTAATAGAGCTCATCCTTTTGCTCATCTTTATTGAACTTATGCATTCATACACACACAACATTACAATTACCAAACTTTTCTCACAATTTTTCCTACATTTCTGCAAGGGACATTTTCTTTATTGTGCATAATTAATGAGGTCATTTGCATATTTCGCTAAATTTGGGGTCAATACGAAGAGCCCCAAGGATATAGACTTAGATGTAGCTCAGTAGGACTACAGCCTAAATTCCTGACTTCATTTTTTTTTTGCCTGTCAATAGGTGGCGCTCTACCACACAGGGCTGTTTAAAAGCTTTACATTTCAGTGACAGGAAGGAAAGAACCAGAAGCAACAGTTTCAGACCTGAGGCGGTCATAATGACAAACACATAAAATTACCACCTATAAAAACCCCTAGAAATTAAGGATAGTCATACCTGATAGATCTGGTGCATCTCCAAGGCTTTGATGAGCTGCTGTGGATGAAACATTAGCTGTGGATGAAACAGGAACTGTGGATGAAATAGGAACTGTGGATGAAACAGGAACTGTGGATGAAACAGGAACTGTGGAAGAAACAGGAAAATCTGTCAAGTCAAAAATTATTTACCATTCATAAATGTGTGTCACACAAACAGACACAGACACACACACACACACCAGTTTATTCGCTATATTTTCCCCCCAGTCTTTAATAGCGATCACCCTGATCACTGTACCAAGGAGCCAGTTAAATGATGCTATATAAATCAGTCCTTTCTCATAGGCCCAGGCGTTTTTGTCTGTGAATGCATGTCCGATCCTTGGGGTAAATTCAATGAATTACTGTACATACCGTTAACATGTTGTTTATTCCCTTAGCCACATCACCCATACTCCTATTTGAACTGGTCTAATTCCAATCCTTTACTTCTTACGGGCAAAGAGCATTTTGCCAAGGCCTACGAT
>JAODXP020003062.1:0-10209 GCA_027497455.2 Sardinella longiceps
TATGCAATTTCCTCAGGACTTGTAGTGAATGTATAAATTGACAGATTTTTAACAACTATTTTATAGCTAGCCCAAACTGTATTTACTTACTACTGTATAGGCCTACATCACTCATATGAAGTCTTTTTTCTCATCCTACTATGTACAGTATAACTAATACAATTATTGAGTATAGGAGTTAACCTCCTTGGAGAAGGTATTACTGTAATCCTGGGGTATGTAGAGATTTATGGTTTCATTGGTGTCATCCCTTAGATGGTGGCTGAGTATCCTAATTGTACATATACATAACTTTCAAGATTCGTCTAGCTTCCGTGGCCAACTGATATGTGTATGTGACTAAATGTATTTGGCAATAATAATATCCCAGTCAAACGATTTGTCTGTTGTCTTTTCTTTCTTTTTTTTCTTTTTTTTTCAACTTACAGTACTTATCACATTTGTACTCAAGACCTAAAAAAGAGTTATTACTTTCACAATTCATGGGAAAGAAAAGAGAATCTCTTTCACAATTTCATTCCTGTTTGTAGAGTTCATAGGAGTCACAGATTCCAGACAGTGGAAGGTAAGGTTACAGTACTGTACAAAGTAGGCTGCACTTTGCACACCTTCCAGTATATGGCAAAGGTGTCCTGAAAAAAGTTGATCAAAATCATGAAATAATTCCTCACCAGTTCAGTCGAGGACCAATTTTACATTTTTAAAAACTCCTTACTGAAATGTTAACATAAAACTTACTTACAAAGCCTAATTGCAAAACTTAACAGACCTAATTATAATATTTTTTTTCACTTCATGCACTTTAAATGCATTCTTAAAAGGCCAATTACATCCGTCTTTTGAAATCCTGGCCTAATGAATAATTAGGCCTGTGCAAATGTATGCTGCAGTGTTTTGAAGAGTGAAAACAATGTTCATTGATGTACCTTATCATGTGACACAATGTCCTTGACTAATGCATTGTATCATATTCCAGACATTGAAACCACAATCAGCATGATCTCATCTCTAAAACCATGTGAGCAGTGTTGCATTTACAACTGGCGTTCTTGATAGTTGCACCTTAGCCTGGTTATTGCTTTCCTATTCTGCTAAATTCTCATCTCCCTTAGTGTAAACTGAGACTCTGACAAAAGAAAGAAAGAAAGAAAGAAAGAAAGAAGTTTACAGTTCATTTGCTCCAGTAGAGTGTTGTTTGCCAGAACAGGTTACCACAAGTTTGTCTATGTCAGCACTAATGGCAAAGTTGCGGCAATGATCTGGCAACAATGACAAATTAACATTGATTTGCTAAAACAAATGGCTCTGGTATTGGCTCTGAGCTATGTACAGAGTTTATGAAAGACATTCATAGTGCCCAATAAACGGCTCTGGACAATCGTAAATGATGCTTCCGCTACAAGAAAAGCAATAGGTGGATCTCCAGACTAAATATCACTAAATAGTTTGGCGTCCACCAGGCTTGCTAATTTACAGTTATGACCAGATTTGTTTCCCCCCGACTGAGTAGTTCCTCATGTCTGTCACTAGAGGGCCTGCTCAGTCAGTCTTTGATCAAACTTATGCAGGTCATAACCTCTAGTATAGCCTGAGGATTATCAGTAAAACAGCCCATTTTAGAGCCAAAAACGATTTTGATCAGCTCTGATCATTTCTTTGAGGTGTCCAAAAAAACATACTAAAGTTGATGAGGAAATATAGTTGAGGAAAGTAGCCAGAATTTTTAAATGAACCAATATGCTTTTCAAAACCCTAGGAAAACAGTAAAAACAAACAAACAAAAAAACACTGAGCTACGGCCAGTAGTTACAACAACAAAAGAAATCCTATGCAAGATATATCTTGCCATTAACTAAATTAAGTAGTCTTGTGCAGTTGGAGCAGTTGCCCATCATTCTATTAAATAGACTATCATTCCAATGCTCCTGACAAGACACGTAGGCCTAGGCAGGGGTGAAAGTAGTTTGAATGTCTTACCTGTACTACAAAAAAATTCAATAGCCTATTTTAGTGCGCCCTTGTGTTATGTATGGCTCAAACAAAAAGGTAAGCAGGCCTATGGCATTGGGCTAATTTCACACACATTCCGACATTCCATGGTAGCAAACTGAACATACTGTCATACTAATTATCCCTTTTTCTGACTTGAAAAAATGGGTAATAACATTTAAAACATATGATGAAATTCACTTTTTATCAAATAATGCACATGGGAAGCCCACAAACTGGGAAGTCCCAAATAGATATAAGCTTTTAGAATATTCATGCACAAAAATGTAAAACCACTTTTATCTATTTAGGACTTCCCAAATTGTGGACTTCAAATATGCATTATTTGAAAGAAAGTGAATTCAGATATGATTTAAATGTTATTACCCATTTTTTCAAGTCAGAAAAAGGGATAAATTCAATGCATTAGAGTGTTCCGTTTACTATCATGGGATGGTTTGTTTATTAAACAGCCCTAGGAACTCTGCCAGGGCCGTGCAGAGACCTTTGGAGGGGCTGGGACTCAAATTTTAAAAAAGAGCACATTGAGCAAAATTTACAAACAACATGCCAACTCTAATTACAAGTATTTTTAATTACAAGAGGGATGGAGAATGCTGTATTTTGAAAAATAAAACTCTTTAGTCTCCTATCTTAATATATCCAACAATAATGGTTGTCTTTATACAGAGGCTAGGGGCGTCAGGTCAGGAATTTTGTAAGCATTTTCATGCAATGTCCTTCATTCTGGTGCATTTTACCAGGTTGCTATAGCAATTAAATTAGTTTGCAAAGTACTAATGCCACATTACAATAGTACTGAAAATGGCAGGCCCACATGTCACCTGTGGGACTCAAAACCTACTGTGTGTGTGTGAGCATGTGACTTGTTTTTTTTTTTCTTTCTTTTTTTTTATCATTTACTCAATTGTAGTCATGACTTTGAGCCTGTGTTTGAGTGTAACATCTAGGCTACTTGGTTATCCCTTTTATACAGTAATCTATCTATCTATCTATCTCTCTATATATATATATTACTATATGAAATTACTATATGAAATTTGGGGTGTTGCAAATGAGAGATAGAAAACTCTTCTATTCAAATTACAGGTCTATATCATAATGTGTAGTGTTTTTGTTTAGTTTTATTTTTTGAGCTCTTGGTTATTAGATGGAAGTCCAGCAGCTAACTGAGCCAAGTTTATAATATCAAATAAATATATTTCCCTAGCCAAATGATCTTTACACTGAAATTGAACCACCTTATTCTCAAGCAAGTACATTACAAGTGGTACCAATGCATGCCTCTGGTTGTCTACTTTAATTTGATACCGAATACTTCCATTGTAGATGTAGGTATGTCCATATCAAAGCTTCCAAAAGACAATGAAGCAAAACCGCTTCACCCGCTATTGTATTTTTCGGCGCTCGCGTGCGCAAAAACAAAAAACAAAGAAAAAACTTCGGAGTGCCAGATGTCAGAAAATGTATTTGCAAATGGCACAAATAATTGGTGAGACATTTTAGCGAATTTCCAAGTCTGTATAACAAGTGTTACTGTCACAAATGCCAAAGACAGGCATGCCCTGTCAGAACGGCACTTTTGACATCAAAGAGCAAAGGGGCGGTAACCCTCATGTCTTACCACTACGGCGTACCGTCTGTCAATCTTATACTGGTACGTAGTATAGGTGCGTACCGGCTTACTTTCACCTCTGGGCCTAGGCCTATTTCACATGGTGACCCTTGAATGATTCAGGAATCATGACAACTCTGTTACAACTTTGTGATGGTTTATGAGGAAATAAGAGACCAGTAATCCAGACATAACTGTAAAAAGATGCAGATACATATCAGGGATTGTAGTCCTACCTAGCAACATAAGCCGATTGGATGTAAAATTAGCCAATGACGAGAGAGGCTGTACAGAAGTGAAAACACTTCCTATATAGCTTGCATGGCGTTGTTGTGTCTTTGTAACGTTACTGTGTATGCTTGGTAGTCGAATGGATTAGTCTGTTGCGCGGACATACAATTTCAAAGGTAAAACCAACATAACTTGTTGCCAATTTCATCTATGTTGTCATGATTCTGATGAAGTGGAGGGGGGTGATACGGAATTTATAGAAATAGTAACTATTCATGGGGTGGGTGGTTTAGTTTGAGTGATGAGTGAGTGAGTGTAACGGTAAGTTAAGTTTATCTATAGTTTGCATTCATATAAAGTTTATCTATAGTTTGCATTCATATAAAAAGTAGCTTCCTATAACAGCTATAGGTTACTAGACCTGAACATTCAGTTAGGACTATTCCTAGAAATTAATTGAATTCGATCATATATTTTCCAAAAATCTTATTTGAAATGAATGAAACATCCTTCGGCTGTTCCTTTACGGTGTCGCCGCTTTCCATCAGCCTCCTCTCCATCGTGATATAAAACGCACATTCTCTTTCTTTAAAATCGGCTATTAAAAAGACCAACTCAAAAATATATGAAATGTAACGTTATTATGTTCTTGCCAAAACTGTTCGACCATGTGAATGCAGTGTTAAGATCAACAACATCATATGGATTTGACTTGCAAGTGACTATAAAAAAGAGAGACAAATATATCTGCCTACAGCTTGTGGCACACGCGCACATGCAGTGTCAGTGTTTAGATGTGAAGATGGCATCGGGAAAACACCCTTGGATTGGATAAGCTATAATTTGGTTGCATAAAACTATCCAGCAGATGCTGACAGTTGTAGTGTAATCCATAAGTTTCATTATGGCTTTCCATCTTTACAAGTCATGAATCTGCTTTCTGTATTAAAAATGGTATGTTTAATGTCAGTAGGCTTCAGTGTTTTTCCTCTGTAGATACAAAGACAACATGGAAGGCACTTCCACAAGACATCTCCCTAAATGTGATTCAGGCTGCAAGGACAAACCTCCTGCAAGGTACCGTAAAGCATTAGGCTGTAAGCATTATAGTGCCGCCATTGGTGCAGTTTACCAGTCACTCTTGAAAAGGTTTTTAGATAGCCAAGGGTCTGGTTATGGGGTTTTGTGTGAAAGCATATTTTCATAGGTTCTCTAGAGAGTCAGAGCAATTTATTCACAGTCATTGGGGGAACTCATTGATCTTTCTGCTCTGTTTCAACCCAGACTTACTCCGTCTATCAAAAGACGGTGACAAGTCTTTGCTTAGAGACAGCTACAGAATATGAATGTGGGCCAAGGTACATGAGCACGGTCAACTGAACACACACACACACACAGTACAGACATAAGCACAGTGAACATACACACACATGCACACACACACACACACACACACACACACACACACACACACACACACACACACACACACACACACACACACACAGTACAGTACATAAGCACAGTGAACACACACAGTGCAGTACATAAGCACAATTAACACTACCCACATACACACAGTACATGATGAGTGGTGTATTTTGGCCGTAGGTCAAGTTTGAGTACTGTTGGCAGTAGGCTACTTCCGATTAATTGACTGGTTATGCGAGTATCTTGAGTTGTGTTCATTTGCTGTAATTTACAGTAGCCTGCATCACAAGAATATTGTCACAATATAAAAGACCAGAACACATGAATGAATGAATGAATGAATGAATGAATTGTTGGATTGTTAAATGGATTAGGATTGTTGAAGTGTTGTGTTTTGTGTGTGTCTATTTTAAGGGGAAACTAAAAACTCTTGCTGACCCTGTGTACATTTCCATCACCGACAGGTTTAAAAGCCAGTTGGCGGCCTATAAACTAACTCAGACAGCCTGTGACCTGTGTCTGGATGGAGTCCACTTCTCTCGCCAGTACTGCCAGACCTGCAGAGCCACATACTGCTCGAGCCACCTGAAGAAGCACAGCCAAGCCCCCGCTACCAGGAGACACAGTGTGTTCACTTACGCACAGACTGCAGCTGGCAGCATGGGTAAGAACAACATGGAATCTGAAGGCAGACATTTGTATGAGGGCAAATTAGAGTAGTGCTAGACAGGGTTTGTTTTATGCACAGACTGCAGCCGGTAACGTGAGTAAGAACATCAACAACAACAACAACAACATGGCATCTGAAGGCAGACATTTGTATGAGGGCAAATTAGAGTAGTGCTAGACAGGGTTTTTTTTTAATGCACAGACAGCAGCTGGCAGCATGGGTAAGAACAACATGGCATCTGAAGGCAGACATTTGTATGAGGGCAATTACAGTAGTGGGAGACAGGGGTATGTTTCCCAAAAGCATAGTTGCTAACCAGTTAGCAACTTAGTTGTCAATGGGAAATTGCATTGCAACTAACATAGTCGCTAACTTAGTCAGCAAATATGCTTTTGGCAAACAGACTCCAGCTGGCAGCATGGGTAAGAACAACAACAACAACAACAACAACAACAACATGGCATCTGAAAGCAGACATTTGTGTGAGGGCAAATTAGAGTAGTGCTAGACAGGTTTTTTTTTCTCATGCACAGACAGCAGCTGGCAGCATGGGTAAGAACAATATGGCATCTGAAGGCAGACATTTGTGTGAGGGCAATTACAGTAGTGGGAGACAGGTTTGTTTGTTTGTTTTTACAGGGGGAGACATTTGTAGGAGGGCAAATTAGTGAAGGACAGGATTGTTTTGTCTTTTTTTCACAGGGGAAGAAAGTTTTTTTTGTCAATTCCACTTTCAAAAAATTACAAGCTATAGCCTTGTCGTGTAACACAATAACAAACTTTGGCCTTCATGCCTATCTTTCACTAGAAAAATACTGTTACAAGACTGCAAGACTGGCAACACTACAGTATATGTGGCTATGGAACAGATATTTTATTTTTACCAGATTTACTTCATAGGTGTCCAAAAGCAATGACTTCAGTTCAGCTGGTAACATGGATAAGAACAACATGGCAACTGAAGGCAGGCATTTGTGTGAGGGCAAATTGCAGTGGTAGAAAGTTTTTTTTGTTTTTTTTTAAACGGGGATAAAGAATTTATTACTCCCACTTTCAATAGCTTTGGCATGTAACACATTAACAAACTGTAGCCTTTGCCTAGATCACAAAGAGTTAAATTACCTTTGTCCCCCCCCCCTCCAGTGTCCTGGCCACGTGCACTCATGATCATGGTGGCTGTGGTGGCAGTAATGATACCCATCCTCTACATGACCTCTGATGAGGATGAAGGTACTATTTGTTTGTTTGTTTTTTATGTTTTTGTGTTTATGTATCTGTGTGGCCTGTATCTGTTTGTCTTTATTGGCACACCTTGTCTGGCATTATCATTGATTATTATACGGGTCTCTATAATGTTGTGGGGGCGCTCCATTCACTTTGAATGGGCCACGTCAACGTTCGCAGGTCATTATTTTTTTATGGCAACAGGTTTTTGTTGAGATTCACGTCTCCGTATCATTCTGCGCATAGAGATCAACAATGAAACATCGTTGAAAGTGAAAGAACATCAGCTGTGTTCTATAGAATGTTTCAAGTTGAAGTTGCTTTGCGAACTATTTGTTTATCCGTGGAAGCCATGAAACGTTAACCAAAACATTTTAAAAGACGTTTCTGTAAAATGTTATATCATCGTGTTGACAAGGACCCGTATAATCCAGTTCTTCCTCTCTGGAAATATTTTTCTATAATGACCGGCGGACAATACATTATCCCTCACATATTTATGTGCTTGCACGAGCAACAGAGTGTTCAGCTCGCCTTTGTTTCGGTTAAAATAAACCTTGTTGTACCACTTCATGTGTTGTGAACTTGGCCCTAATGTATCTATGTGGAGGTATTGATTGATCGATTGATTCCTTGGTTGATTTATTGATATACATTTTTTTTCCTCCTAGATTCCCGTGTCAGGGCATTCGTGCGTGAGCAGCGAGCGCAGGCGGACAAGCACATGCAAGGCTGTGAAGATCTCTACCAGGCCGTGGAGAACGAGCGCATCAAGCTGGTTCAGAAGGTGTGCCACAACCAGCAGATGTTCAGGAACCGACGGCAGGCGATTAAGAAACACGCGCAGGAGGACCACGAACGACTCAAGGAGTTCTTGGCCGAAAACGAGGGTCCTGAACACCTCAGGGAGTTCATCTTGCCGCTCCTCGACACACAACGCAACTTCCTGTACTCCATCCTGGACAATCAAACGTCCAGCGCTGGTGTGCAGAAATGGTGCGATGAGTTGGCCAAATCCAACGCTGCTCAATCCTCATAGAGGACCTTGGGGAGGGGGAGGGGCGAGGCAGTGGCTGAAGAGAAATATGGGTGCTGAAATTCAGGGTTGATAGTGTTCAGACGCCATGCCTGATTTCAGAGCACCAGGGGAGGGAGAAGGGGAGAGAAAGGATGTTCATCAGATGTTCATGAGTCAAAACTCTTAAATGAGTCTTAAAAACTCCGCTACTTATGCAATTTTTCTTCTTAAGTCTGTTCGCCTGGATAAGGGAGAGGGGGTGGGGGAGAGGATTTCAGGAGAATACAAATATGGCAGCTGAAGTTACTGTATTTAGTTGGCCATATCCAATGCTATTCAGTCCATAGAGCACCAGGGGAGGGGGAGGGACGAGAGAATTTCATGGAGGAGGATGGAGTGAAATATGAGTTATGGCGTTCAGAAATGGTGTGACGATTTGGCCAAATCCAACACTGCTCAGTCCTCATATAGCGCTTTCACACCGACAGAGAACCGTGCCGGTGCTGGTTCCCGCACCTCATCTTGAACCGGCCGTCGTGT
Source organism: Sardinella longiceps (assembly GCA_027497455.2). Classification (NCBI taxonomy): domain Eukaryota; kingdom Metazoa; phylum Chordata; class Actinopteri; order Clupeiformes; family Clupeidae; genus Sardinella; species Sardinella longiceps. Next base: position 8,740 of record JAODXP020003062.1, read on the forward strand.
TCACACCAAATATCAGAGCGTTCGGGAACCGCAAACTTGGTTCCCATCGGGCCCCAAGTAAAACTTGTTTTTTCAATGCGAACCGTGACGGCATGAGTTAACGCCACCGGGTTAAGTTGGGGTCAAAGCGGAAAATAAACAAACCGGAAACGTGAGCCGGGGATAATGAGGGAAATGAAGTGAAAATTAGTTTGTGCAGTTATTGGCAAACGAGAGAAATATTTGCTTAATATTTGGAGGTTCACACATTTCCATCAGATGTTAGATGGCAGCATTAGTAAAAATAATATGCTAAACTGTTTGCATTTGTGGCGAAGCTACGCCCTTTGGGGATAATGCGTCATGGGCTCGCATAAATTGGTATGAACACTTTGGTTCCCGCTGTAACTGGTGCGAGAACCGGCTCCAGCACCGGGCTTGCCAGTCTGAAAACAGCTATAGAGGACCTTGGGGAGGGGGAGGAGGATTCCAGGAGGGTACAAAAATTGGCACTGAAGTTACAGTATTATGTTGGCCAAATCCAACGCTACTCAATCCTCATAGAGCACCATGGGGAGGGGAGGGGATTTCAGGAGGGCTGAAATATAGACTCTGAAGCTGCAGTATTTAGTTGGCCAAATCAGTCCTCATAGAGCACCATGGGTAGGTGGGGGAGGGGTTTTCAGAAGGGTAGAAATATGAGCACTGAAGTTAGTTGGCCAAATCAAACGCTGCTCAATCCTCACAGGGAACACCATGGGAAGGGGGTGGGGGATTCCATGGAGGAGTACAGAGAGAAATATGGGCACTGAAGTTACAGTAGGCTACTTAGTGTTCTTTTTAGGATGTTCACAAGTCAAACCTTCCTTAAAAACTCTGCTACTACTTATGCAATTTAAAGTCTGACTGCTGCATCAATGAATGTTTTCACTGCTACTTTGAAATAATGCACCAGAGGCACGGTATTCTAATAGGGCATGACCCTTTGGTTGTTTGAACTGGAGTTTACAGAACACAACACTGGTGGTGTACACACTGGCAGTTTTTTTTTTTTTTCTAGGACTATATTAGTGAACAGAGGATAGGTTGTCTTTTACTTTTTAAGTACTATTTGAATAGCAGGCTGGCCCACACTGGCTTTAACAGTGTGGCATCATGTGTAAGTTGTTATCCCCAAAAATGTTTCTGTATTGTTGAATCAATATTTAAAAGCGTCAAGCTAAAACTTACTTTTCAGTATTGCTTTTAAACAGCGTTTTCTCAGTGTTTTCTTTCAGTGTAATTGTTTTTGTGTGTTTGAACAACTACTGAATTTTCTCTCCACTATCATCTACATTTTTAATAAATAAGTGAATTGTATCACTGTCCTTTTCCGTGCCAGAACAAAACATCATGCATAACACAGGATCATTGAGATCTTATTTTCAAAACTTGCGTCATTCAGCTCAACTTTCTGAAACGTCTTTCAACTTCAGAATAGGACACACACAC
>JAODXP020003063.1:0-10121 GCA_027497455.2 Sardinella longiceps
AAGTATGTTCACCTGAAAATGCAAAGACCAAAATTACAATGGCATAACTTGGCTATTTCATGCACAACCATTACAGTAATTTCCCGCATATAAGCCGCATTGTGTATAAGCCGCAGGACAGTGTTTTATGCAAGTAAAAAAAACACAACCATATTAACACCATATTAACTGCCCCCCTGTTTTAACCTCATGGCGGAAGAAATTTTGCAAAATCATTGTATAACCCGCGGCTAATAGTCGGGAAATTACGGTATAAGAAATATAAGTGGGTAGCTCTAAAACCAGTCCAGAATTGCTAGGCTGATAAACCAGCCTAAATGTGAGATTGGATGTCTATTTAGTCTGGCCCCAATGAATGGATACAACGGGAGATTGTTGATGAGCACAAACTGTTGTCTTTCAAACCATATCTGTGCGTATAGGCCAACGCTCTGTCGTTTCTCCCTCAAAACCCCGCCCGCTTTGATTCAACACACATCTCTGCGTTATGATTGGTTTTAAACCCCGCCCGCTTTGATTCAAAACACATCTCTGCGTTATGATTGGTTTATACATCTGTCTCGTCCTAAACTACTGCATGTGGTGTTTGTACCAGCCATGGTGAAGCTACAACAATATTTTGTTGAATTTCATTTGTAGTGGGAAAGGGAAGAGAGATGTGAAATGCGACAGTTGTTTCAGATAACAATGGCTACTCGCATGGTCTCACTTCTCCACCCATTCGGTGATTTGAATAGTATTTTTGAATCAGTGAGTAGTCAACAATAAAGCAAGGCAGAGCCACATTCATTATGAGAGCCAGGCTAGGACTTTTATGCCTACATTATACCACTGCTTGGTCAAATTTCCCATTGTGATGCCCTATTTAGAACGTGCATTATTTTTCAGGTAACTGCACGGCTATGAAGTAGTTCCACTTTTCCGTCCATATTCAGACTTGCATATCAATTCGCCCAACTCGCCCTGACTTTTAAATAAACTGTCACGTTAACACAAGCTCACAATTTAGTGACCCGACCAACGTTCATGACACAGCAACATTGTAACTTGTGACCGCGATGGTTTTTAACTATGTCACACTTTGTTTGGAAATATGGGAGACGGTGAATTTACAGAGCCCAAGACATGTTAGAATCTTTGGACTTAGCGCTTGACAACGGGAGATGGAATTAACAACTGACTTAGCAACTGTACATTAGAACTAGTAACGGCAGTTTATCTTGGTAAGTTTTGATTGAGACGATATGTGGCGGAAAGAAGTAGTTCTGACAACTAGCTTGTCTTCAACCATCAGCTAGCCACCTAGCCATCAAAACGGGCATGTTGTTAGTCAAACCACATAGCGGAGAAGTGGCAACAGTGGTATAAGCGGGATAATGAACTCCACGGCGTGCACATATAGAAAAAATAATGCACGGGTTCGAAGTTAAGCCCACTCCGCTACGCGTCGTGGGCTTTTAGAACTTCGAACCCGTGCATTATTTTTCTATATGTGCACGCCGTGTCGTTCATTATCCCTTACATAATCATATTGCAAAAACATTTAAAAAAAAAAAACAGACATACCAGTTGATTTTTCAGGTCTGCATCTGATGCAAGCCGTCTCTCCAACTCGTCCAAGTCCTCCTTGCTAGTCAGAGGCATGTTGGTGTCCTCCATGAGGCCAGGATCTGCCACACCACCACCACCACTTAGTTTCTGCAATATTGATGTGTTCATCGCCACCTGCTGCTTTAGCTCCTTCAGCTCCTCCTCAATCGTCCTGAAGTGTTGTAGAATAAGTCTAAAAAAATCTATGAATAAAAAGTAAAGATATAAAGAAGTTGTGACTGAAATTGCCTGACATAATCAAGGATGAATGTCCTTCCCTCATAATCAGGAAGACATTCATGGCTTGTTTCTCCCTTAATATTGGTACCAGATTATTGAAAATGCAGTTCTACCTTGCTGGGGTGGTACTGGCAGAGATGTGAGCGACCCTGGCAAAGGTGTTGTAGTGTGACTGGTAAACTCTGTTGGACAGATTGGATATGAAAAGGTGTATTTAGTGAGATGATTACTGCAAAGGCAGGGCTCATACAAAACAATGAGCTGAATTTACTACCTTTTCATTACCATCAACATGTTTTCTACTACCAAAGCAGAAGGTGAAGAGTAATGTAATGCAACACATCTCCAAAACACAATAACACATTTAACAATGAACAAAACAACTGGCATTTGAACAGGGGTGTGTAGACAATAGGCACTGTATTATGTATTTACCGGAGTTGATGAAGCTTGCTGGGTGCTGTGGTGGTGCTGGCAACGGTGTTGTTATCTGACTGGTAAACTCTGTTGAACAGATTGGATAGGAAAAGACGTGTTTAGTGAGATGATTACCGCAATGGTATGACATTACACTTAACTGGCTCTTTTGTCTAAAGCAACTTAAAAAATAGACAATGAACAAAGCAACTGGCAAATCTGACCACTACCTAAGTGGCGACCCCACCCAATGAACTCTAATGCCCCCCCACCTACTGACTCCATGCCCTGACTCTCTACCCTATTGACTGTCGCACAAAGAATATTATTCCCCCCCCCTTTTTCTCTCTACCATCTAGTAACTCAGACTACATTCAGTACTCATGCTGTTCTGTGTAAACCATGGTCAATCTATACATCAGACTACTGACTGTACGGATACTTCATCAGGCCCCAGGCAGTTAGGCTGAGTCCATGAGGCACGGATCTGCCCAAGGTTCTTCCTTAAAAATGAATTGTTAGTAAAGCAAAGGGAGTTTTTCCTTGCCCCTGTTACTCATGGACACTCCCTGTACTGTCTGTAAAGCGCCGCGAGACAATGCACTGTATTTGAGCGCTCTACAAATAAAATTGAATTGAATTGAATTCTGGTATTTGAAGAGTATTTACCAGCATGGCTAGAGTTGAAAAAGCTTGTTGAGCACTGTGGTGGTGCTGATAAAGGTGTTGCAATCTGACTAGTAAACTCTGTTGAACAGATTGGATATGAAAAGACGTGGTTAGTGAGATGACTAAACGATAACCATTAACCATCATGCCACATCTACCCAAAGGTAGAAAGGTGGTGAAGATGCGAGTGATGCGAGGGATTTTACCTCCACAATAGATTCTGTTAGGTTGACTGTATGCTGTTTGAAAGAGATTAAGATTAGGTTAAAATGGTTTTCAATGCGATACAGATTTCAGTATGGAGAAAGTCCCAGAGTTAATGAAGCAAATTATGTATTTACCGGCATGGCTTGAGCTGAGGTGTAAGCTTGCTGAGCGCTGGGGTGGTGCTGATAAAGGTGATGTGATCTGACTGGCAAACTCTGTTGAACAGATTGGATAGGAAAAGACGTGTTTAGTGAGATGATTACTGCAATGGTATGACAGTACACGCAACTGGCACTTTTGTAAAGCAACTTAAAAAATAGACAGTGAACAAAGCAACTGGCAACTGGCATTTGAAGAGTATTTACCAGCATGGCTGGAGTTGTTGAGACTTCCTGAGCGATGTGGTGGTGCTGATAAAGGTGATGTGATCTGACTGGCAAACTCTGTTGAACAGATTGGATAGGAAAAGACGTGTTTAGTGAGATGATTACTGCAATGGTATGACAGTACACGCAACTGGCACTTTTGTAAAGCAACTTAAAAAATAGACAGTGAACAAAGCAACTGGCAACTGGCATTTGAAGAGTATTTACCAGCATGGCTGGAGTTGTTGAGACTTCCTGAGCGATGTGGTGGTGCTGATAAAGGTGATGTGATCTGACTGGCAAACTCTGTTGAACAGATTGGATAGGAAAAGACGTGTTTAGTGAGATGATTACTGCAATGGTATGACAGTACACGCAACTGGCGCTTTTGTAAAGCAACTTAAAAAATAGACAGTGAACAAAGCAACTGGCAACTGGCATTTGAAGAGTATTTACCAGCATGGCTGGAGTTGTTGAGGCTTCCTGAGCGATGTGGTGGTGCTGATAAAGGTGATGTGATCTGACTGGCAAACTCTGTTGAACAGATTGGATAGGAAAAGACGTGTTTAGTGAGATGATTACTGCAATGGTATGACAGTACACGCAACTGGCGCTTTTGTAAAGCAACTTAAAAAATAGACAGTGAACAAAGCAACTGGCAACTGGCATTTGAAGAGTATTTACCAGCATGGCTGGAGTTGTTGAGGCTTCCTGAGCGATGTGGTGGTGCTGATAAAGGTGATGTGATCTGACTGGCAAACTCTGTTGAACAGATTGGATAGGAAAAGACGTGTTTAGTGAGATGATTACTGCAATGGTATGACAGTACACGCAACTGGCGCTTTTGTAAAGCAACTTAAAAAATAGACAGTGAACAAAGCAACTGGCAACTGGCATTTGAAGAGTATTTACCAGCATGGCTGGAGTTGTTGAGGCTTCCTGAGCGATGTGGTGGTGCTGATAAAGGTGATGTGATCTGACTGGCAAACTCTGTTGAACAGATTGGATAGGAAAAGACGTGTTTAGTGAGATGATTACTGCAATGGTATGACATTACAGTTAACTGGCTCTTTTGTCTAAAGCAACTTATAAAATAGACAGTGAACAAAGCAACTGGCAACTGGCATTTGAAGAGTATTTACCAGCATGGCTGGAGTTGATGAAGCTTGCTGAGAGCTGTGGTGGTGCTGGTAAATGTGATGTGATCTGACTGGTACACTCTGTTGAACAGATTGGATAGGAAAAGACGTGTTTAGTGAGATGATTACTGCAATGGTATGACATTACACTTAACTGGCTCTTTTGTCTAAAGCAACTTATAAAATAGACAGTGAACAAAGCAAAGTGCTATGCAGAGGGCATGGTGTCAAATATGAGTGCACAAAATGTCAAGAGATAGAGACCATGAAAAAGCAATAAATATAAAGAAAACTGAATTTCTTTTCAGAGAGATCACTAACCTTTTGGTTTTTTTTTTAGTTTTTTTGCTGGTGCTTTAGGGATTTTTGGAGGCGGGGGGAGATCATCATCTTCACTTGGTTCGTGGGGCATGGAAAATTTCATATTTGGTCTTGAGATGACGATACATAAATTGGAAGTAATATTATTATTATTATTATTATTATTATTATTATTAAAAAAAGACATCCGTGTGGCACCAGATTTGTTCCCCCTTTTTATGTAATATTGCACACCATAGTGAAAAAATATTGTCTTACTTCCTTAGTCTTTTCATTTCGTCATCGGTGGTGTCCAGTGAATCTCCTTTTTTTGCTTTCACATAAAAATTGTGGGCCTTGTCATACGTATCTATATATATATAAAAAAACAACAACAAAAGCAAACAAAGCAAAATTCAAATAGTTAACTTGAAACATTTTCTCCCAAAGCAAAACACTGCATTATGATGTGTAAATATAAATCCTACCTTTAACTTTAAGTATTACTACTGGGTGCAACGTCCATGTTTGGGGGTCAGGGGTGTCATTAAGTAAGACAGACTTCTTCACCTTTTCCTGTGTTTTGTACGGTGGCCAGTAACATTGATTATTTGCATCAATCCATTTGTCAGGAACAATAAAAATAAAACCCTCTTTGGGGAAGGACACAACTAAATACATTTCTGTTGAAGGAAGAAATTGTGACATTTTATTAAGTGGGCAGCAATTCCACACTAGTTGGGACACTTGTGAATATGTCAACAAAATAATCTGTAATTTCCAAAACATTCAATCCATGCATCAGATTTAGGATTGATGCAACATATCAGCTGTTAAAACTGAACAAAGCTGTGACACTTACACGAACATACAAAACAGCAATCCTACTGATGTACCATCGGTAGCCCAGCAAAACCATCCTTAACTGGAAGGAGGACATACTTCCTCTTTATGTGTGCAGCTAGAGTGTGATGTAGTTGGGGTGTCAGGGCAGACAGATGGTAGATGCCAACCTCAGATGATTCAAGTGGGTAGTGAAAGAGGTTGCAGAGCTTTGAGAATGGCCTGAACACTATGTGCACTTCTTCCTTGTTGTCAACTATGATGTTCTCAATGACCACTATCCTTCCACCAGCTAGCTCCACACAACTATCACTGGTTGAGACCTGAATGATGACCTTCTGAACACTCATTTTTTGGAATTGCTTGATGACACTAATGTGAGGTGGTACAGGGCCACTGAAGTGTTCCATTGTAAGACTGGACTTGACACTAGTAAGACACTCGCTGGACTTAAACCTCCTCTCAGACAAGCGGCGGATGACCTGCTCTAGTGGCTTGTATGGTTTTCGGAGCATTTTTTTTAGCTGCCCGAGGAAATTTTCAAAAGGGAAGCAGGATATATTGTCCAAGACTCCATATTTCTCTGTTTCTGCACTGAGGTGTAGTAAGGCATGCATATTGTACCCAACGTACTCCCTACCATAGAGTTGGCTGCAGTGCTTCACAAATGCCAAAAGTAGACGGTGGGCATAGTCAGCTTTATCTCCCACTAAAGTGACACTAAGCAAGATGGTCATGGCCACAGACAGCAACATGAAGTTATCATAAATTGGTGTTGGTACTCTGCCCTTTAAGCAAGCTGGCCCAGTATATAGCAAGAATGAGCGAAGCTCAGTAGCTTTCCACCTCTCAAAGTCAGAAAGAGCTCGGGGCTTACGGTTGAACTCAATGGGAAGATGGGAACGATAACGCAAGAGCTCAGTTGACACCTCTTGTGCAACAGCATTACCTATTCGAGTGTGCAATGGTTTCTTCATCCAAAAGTACAAAAGTTTCCGCACTACCCCTAAGCAAACCACATGCATGTAGTCATGAGGAAACTGTGTGACCATTCCAACAGACACCAGACTGAATGGACTAAATCCAGTAAAATGCTGCTCATCACTAAACTCATCCCAATTATCACTGTCCAGCCGAGCAGGTGCGTCAAGTTGTGGAAACGTCATCCTACCCTTATAAGTCTTTCCCTTTAGATGGCATTTGTGACAGCTGAAAAATCCTGTGTGACCCTTTGAGCTTCTGATAAACGCACGTGCAGGTGCGTCACAAACTACTGCCGACAGGCTGACTGAAACAGAAGCACCTTGGTAACAAAAGCCATCTCTCTCCAGAAGACGTACGTCACTAACAAAGTCTGTCAGAAAATCAAGGGTTTTAGGTTTGTGATTGCCATAGTAAATTCCTATAACAAAAGGATCCTTATTTGTTTGTACACGATTTTCGAAACACTCAATTACTCCTAAAATTGGCCAGAACTGGGCATTTACACTTTTGTAAAGGGGCAGGCCATCAATGTTCACTTGTATTGTTAAAGACAAAGGATTGTTGTTTTCAGAAAGATGAGACGAAATGGCATCATTAAAACCAAAATGATGGTAAGTACCACCTGAAACACTTTTAACATCGTAAGTGGTTTTTGTTTTCAGTAATGTTCTTGGATCTTTTGGCAACCCATGAATTTTGCCAGACAGAATGGATAATAGCTCCGCTAAAGCAACATGGCTGATCCTTCTCCTAACTGCCCACTGTGCTAACTGACTTTGAGTGTCGTCACTGCCATCACTACCATCGCTGTCGTCGCTTCCATCACTACCATCGCTGCCATCACTGCCATCACTACCATCACTGTCATCGCTGCCATCACCGTCATCATCATCATCACTCACTCCATCACCATCATCACTGTCATGGGCCTGCTCACACACTATAGTGCTGCTATGTCCTGGTGGGACATAGTCCCCACTGCCCCCATGACAAAATTGGATCCCGGCCTCAGTCGCCTCGTATACCCCTTCCCTGGAAGCTAGGCTCTGTAGATCAATTTCCACCCCTCTAGCTATTCTCCTACGTTTGCTCCAGTAACTGGACATTATGTTGCCTATAAATCCAATAAAATTTCCAAATTACCTCACAGTGTGGTCACCTAGAAAGAGAGAGACAGAAAAAAACGTATCACTCTCTGTTCTTCACAAGACACAGCAGCATCAACACACACTCTCTCACACACACACATCAGTGGCGGCTGCTGTTTTTTTCTTTTTTCTCTTTTTTTTTTTTTGGAAAGGGGAAGCTCAGACAAGGCGTTTGGTCATTCTGCTATTTTCACACGCTGTGTTAATAATAAAGCACGAATACAGGACAAAAGCTTTAGTGTGTATATTTGCTGACTTGCAGTTTTGGAAAGGCACAAAACTTTACTTATTTTTTACATAGCTGTTTGTTAGGAGGATCATTACTCCTCTAGTTCTAATGCACCAGACCACACCGCTCTAGAAATGGAGCTGTCCCCGCTTATAGAGCGCTATCTTCGGGTTAAAGCGGCGAGATCGGGGCGGCAGTACGTCAAAGGGATTCCTATGGCGAAAGAAACTTACATGAATTTAGAGACCCGAAATTACATTTCTGAACAACGAAATCGAAACAGTTTGAAACTGTGTTGATATTTAATTGACAATACAAGTGACTGACACACGTTTAGCATGTTTTATTAATAGAACTAGTTTATGTACGATCTTTTTGGAGAAATTTTAGGGGAAGCCTTTGCAGTCTTATGAGCAAGCTCACCAGCGTCTAAAGTACAAACACTTCTAAAGCATATTTCCACGTAATTTCCAGACAAACCATGCTATTGACCACATGTACAAACAGTATAAATAGTAAACATGATATCCGTTTTTCATTTAAATGACTTGAAAGATATCGTCAGCTATAAATGCAACATACAGTTGTGGCCAGTTCAGATGCTAGCTCACTAGCGTCTAAAGTACAAACACTTCTAAAGCATATTTCCACTTAATTTTCAGACAAACCAAGCTATTGACCACATGTACAAACTCTATAAATAGTAACAATGATATTCGTTTTTTTTATTTTAATGACTTGAAAGAGATAGTCAGCTATGCACCATATACAGTAGTGGCCAGTTCAGCATGCTACATGCTGACTAGCACCTAAAACTAAAGCATATTTCGAATTAATTTTCGAACAAACCAAGGGGACCACAGACTCAAATACATTTTGGAAACAAGTGTTGGCTAGAATTACGTTCTAAATACAGTTTTCAAAATGAAAATAGTAGAGATAGAGAAGAGACGTTTCACTTACCTAGTCCTAGCCTGCTACTGGTTCTTGACAGTTGACTTTAACGCCGGCGTCCGTTGCTGTCAACAAAATGAATAGCGGTCCTCCAGCGGTCCGAGGGTGGCAAGCCGCCACCATCGCGCGCACTATTCCTCGCGCACCACCGCGGGGCGCCACTCAAAAGCCACTCACAGCCCGCCAGGTTATTTGTGTTTGGCAGCGGTCCAATGGCGGACCACCGGCGGCTTGCCGCTCTAAATGCCACCAGTGGTCCGCTATATACATGCTATCTGGGTAGTAATCAGCCGCTTATATAGATCAAAAGGCTTGGGACGGAATCATTTCTATACAAATGCTGTTTAAATAATTCGCTTATAGTAATCAAGAAATCCGCTTATAATGTTCATTTTTGGCCATTTTATGAATGTAAACATATAAAATAATTTTAAAATTACGTGTAGTTATTGGATTGATCATGCCCGGAGACGCAACGCTCCGTTGAGCGGACCCTTGGTCAGGGAGAAGGCTGCAGCATTAGCAACAAGCCTCGGAGACGAGAGTTTCAAAGTTTCTAGCGGCTGGTTTGAGCGATTTAAAAAGAGGGAGAACATTGTGTTTAAGAAGCTGCACGGGGAGGCTGCTGAGGCTGACACTGTGTCACGCGACGCAGTGGCTCGAGCAAGTGGGTCAGAATGAGAGAGGAGTACAGTGAGGAGAGCATCTGGAACGCTGATGAAACAGTCTTGTTAAAAAAAAGCACTGGCTGCAGAGCCGACACACGGCACATAGCCTATAAGTTACGTACCAGAGTTATGTCTGCGCACAGCGCAGTATGGACTGTTACATGTATTAAATTTGAATGATACGGTAGGCCTACTGTAATAAAATTCCATAAATGTGGAAGCTACTGTATCTGTTTCATTTCAGATTGTTCTCATGGAATTCTGCATAAAAATAAGTGAAATAAAGGTAAATTCGGTTTTAGTAATCAACCGCTTATAGTGTTCAAATTGGCCCGGCCCAACGTGACCACTATAAGCGGATTCCACTG
>JAODXP020003064.1:0-10460 GCA_027497455.2 Sardinella longiceps
TAGCGATGGCAATCAACGTAGGCAGATAGCGAACGAGGTTGAGGGTGAATGATCTTTACTGGTGATTTTGGTTTTCACAAATACAGATGTATTTTCATCCTCTTTGTCCACGTAAAACTAAAACACACATGAATACACTACATTACTGACTGAACAGCATTCATCTCATATCAACACAAGTGAAAATAATGCATGACTGAACGAACGTAAACATGTACTAGCAAGCTAGTCTGCTACCTAGCCTAATGCTAACGCACATTGCATTCGAGCATAACCTGTCAAAAATATATCACTTAACAAACTACAAGTTTCATTTACTTGCTTAATATTCATGTACGTATCCTTATAAGGCTTATATGCCAACACAGAAACATAACTTACAGGCATATCTATCGGAAGGATTCAGCGGCATACAACACACACTGCATAACGTTACTTCATACATGAGAAAATGAACGTCTTCCTGGATTACTGCATTACTGAAACTGCCATAATAACATTGGACAGTAGGTGGCGCCCTCGCACCGCGAATGACACTAAATAGACCATCAGTGTTTAACACAAGAAAACATAGAAACAAAATGCTGCTTTGCAAGGAAATATCATGAAGTCATAACACTCCCCGCCTGGCATTATTACTTTATGCCACTATTTACTTTTCATTACATCAATTACTTTCATTGTCTTTGGGAAAGAGCAAAACAACTTCGCTGATGGGCCTAAGATACTCTTTCACAGTCCCTTGTTTGGAAGTTTTTACCATGACCTTGCGAACTCTGTTGTCACTGCTTGGAATGGTCTTTGTTATGAGTCCGACAGGCCATTCACTGCGTTTCACCTGACAGTCCTTAAGCAGTACAACATCACCTTCCTGAAGGTTGGCTCTGTTTTCAGTCCATTTCTTTCTAGGCTGTAGAGTCGGCAGGAATTCCTGCCTCCACCTTTTCCAAAAGGCATCCGCCAGGCTCTGAACCTGACGCCACTGACTTTTGTGTAGGTGGTCAATTTTGAAGTCCCCGGGAGGAGCAGGAGCGACGCTTGCTTTCTGAGTCAGTAGCATTGCAGGTGAGAGAACCTGCGGCATTTCAGCATCTGTTGAGATGGGGGTCAAAGGTCGGGAGTTCATAATGGCCATGACCTCAGCCATTAAAGTGGTTAACACTTCATGTGTCAGTCTTGTAGGGTTGTTCTTTAACAAAAGTCCATTGAGGATGCGCCGCGCCACCCCAATCATCCTCTCCCACGCCCCTCCCATGTGGGATGAGTGTGGTGCGTTGAATGACCAGGTGCAGCCTCGATCCTGTAGGAAGTTTCTGATCTCTGGGTCCTCTGTATTGATTTGCAGCTCTCTGCAGGCGCCGATAAAGTTCGTGCCTCTGTCAGACCTCAGATGCTGAACTGGCCCTCGAATAGCCAGGAAGCGTCTGAGAGCGTTGACAAAGCTTGATGTTGACATTGACTCAATTACTTCCAGATGGACGGCTCTGGAGCTCAAGCAGCTGAAAACAACGGCCCACCTTTTGTTCTCAGCACTGCCTCCTCTCGTCCGACGTGTCACTACAGTCCATGGGCCAAATATGTCAAGGCCTGTGTGTGTGAATGGAGGATCCACTGAAACTCTGTCCGCCGGTAAGTCTGACATTTTCTGAGTCTCAAGCCCTCCTCTCAGTCGCCTACACATGACACATTTGTGGATGACACTAGAGATGAGCCTTTTGCCTCCAACGATCCACAGGCCAGCCGTGCGTACTGCTCCTGCAGTGAGATGGCGGCCTTGGTGAGCTACTTGGCTGTGATAATGCTCCACAATCAGCTTTGCAATGTGATGCTTGGGTGGTATAATCAACGGATGCTTTTCCTGGTCTGGAAGGTCTGCCATGTGCACTCGGCCACCCACTCTCAACAGTCCTTCGTTGTCGATGAAGGGGTTAAGTCTCTTGAGTGAGCTGTGCAGTGACACTCTCCCATCTTGCATCAAACCTTTAAATTCATCTTTGTAAATGTCCTGTTGTGCTGCTTTTATGATTGTGCATTTTGCTTGTGAGAGTTCTGAGTTGCAAGGACTCGTGCAGCAGTGCCACTTACTGCAGCTGTCTGTGCGTGTGGGTTGAGAGAATGACCTAGCAATGTGAGTAAGTGTTGTGACAGCTCTCACAAGGGAATTCCAGCTTGAGAAGCGCTGAAATCTGTGTGTGCCTAGAGACTGAATTGTGATCTTTGTTGACAGTGTGGTTACCTGAGGCCTAATCTCAACATCCAGGTCCGGGTCCACGAGCTGGAAACACTCTGCGTTGTCGTCTTTGGCGTCTGGCTGTTGAAGGAAGGTAGGTCCAGAAAACCAGTTTGTGAGGTGCAGCTGAGCTGGCGGCATAGGCCGGGTGGCGTGGTCAGCTGGGTTCTGGTCAGTGCGGACATAATTCCACTGGTTTGGGGAGGTGGATTTCCGTATGCGTGCGACCCTGTTGGCCACATACATGTGAAACCGGCGCGTTGTGTTGTGGATGTACCCAAGTACCACACGGCTGTCCGTGTAGAACTTCACATGGAGGTCAGAGTCCAACTCTTCTTTAATGAGCTCCGTGAGCTCGACGGCGAGCACTGAGGCACACAGCTCCAAGCGTGGAACAGTGTGAGCAGGAAATGGAGCTAGCTTTGACTTACTCATTACAAACCCCACATGATGCTGTCCTTGTGAATCTTTCACCCGTAGATACACCACAGCTGCTATGGCCAGAATGGACGCATCTGAGAAGACACACAGCTCTCTGCTGTGAGCCTGTGAGAACGATGTTGAAACATAAGGTCTTGGAATGTGTAGTTGCTCGAGGTCTGCTAGAGACGTAGTCCATGCCTCCCACTGAGCCTTTTTGTCTGCTGGGAGAGGCTCGTCCCAGTCCTGCTGCAGTGATGAGAATTGTCTCACGAGAGCCTTGCCTTGCATGGTGACAGGAGAGACGAACCCCAACGGGTCATACAGAGCTATTGACCGTTGAGAGCGTCCCTCTCCGTGTAAATGGCTTTACCTCTCTTGACACTCTGAATGTGAAACAGTCCATTTTGAGGTTCCAGCTTACGCCGAGACTGCGCTGGAGAGGCAGTGGGTCTGAGCTCAGATCTAAGTCCTTGAGCTCCTTTGCTCTGTCTTCTGATGGAAAGGCTTCCATGACTGTGGCGCTGTTGGAGGCTACTTTGTGAAGTTTCAGATTCGCTGCTGCCAACATGTTTTGTGTTCTTTTCAGCAGGTCAATAGCTGTGATTTCATTGGACACCGAAGTTATCCCGTCATCGACATAAAAGTTGCGTAGCACAAACTCTTTGGCATCTGTGCCATATTCTGCTTCGCCTTGTTCTGCTGTGCGCTGCAGACCGTATATGGCAACAGCCGGCGAAGGACTGTTCCCAAAAACATGTACAGTCATCCTGTACTCGATGATCTCTTCTGTAGGGCAGTTGTCTTTGTGCCACAGAAAGCGGAGATAATTGCGATGATCCTGTTTCACTTTGAAGCTGTAGAACATTTGCTCAATGTCAGCGGTAATGGCTATCTTCTCTTTGCGAAAGCGCAGCAGCACACCTATTAAGGTGTTGTTGAGGTCGGGCCCTCGTAGCAGAACATCATTGAGCGAGGTGTTATGATACTGGGCACTTGAGTCGAAAACCACTCTAATTTTGTCTGGTTTTTGAGGGTGGTATACGCCAAATATTGGCAAATACCAGCGTTCTTCACCTGACTGCATAGGTGGAGCGGGTTCAGCTTGGTGAGTTTCTATGACCTTTTGCATGAAGTCAAAGAAATGTTCCCTCATGCCTGGTTTCTTCCGGAAAGAGCGTTGCAACGAGGACAGCCTTTGCACTGCTTGCTCCCTGTTGTTCGGAAGCTGGCGTCTAGGTGAGCGAAATGGCAGTGGCGCCACCCAGTGGTTGTCCTGGTCCTGGAACGCTTCTTTGTTCATCAGGTCTAGGAAGATGTTGTCTTCGATTGAGAGTGCTGTTTTTTCGTCATCTGCATTTCTTGAGAACACATCTCCAATGGAATGGAGGCTGTCTGAGTGGCTGGAGTAGCATGGCGTGACTGGAACATACTGGAGGGGGGGAGAGCTCATCTGTTCTTTGACCTGGACACTTTTGGTGCATGGAGTGAAGAATGACGCTCTGCCATTGTTAAGCACATTCGTTCTGTAGACCTTGACTTCACCTGGCTGGTGGGCTCTATCGAGACAGATCTCTCCTACGATGACCCAGCCCAAATCTAAGCGCTGTGCATATGGTGTGTTGTGTGGCCCATTATGCTGTTCACGTACCTTATGCACAGACAAGACATCTCTCCCTAGGAGTAAAAGGATCTGAGCGTTTGGATCGGGAGGAGGGATTTTACCAGCCACTGGAGCAAGGTGGGGGAAGTGCTGAGTTATCTCTGGTGTTGGGATTTCTGCTTTGTCATCGGGAATTGTGTTGCATTCTATGAGGATAGGGAGTGCCACTGTAGATTTCCCATCAAGTGACTCCACTATGAAGTTGCTCGCTTTCCTCCCCGCCGTCTCGACAGTGCCTGAACACGTTTTCAAGGTGTATGGAGAGGAGTTGCCTTCGATGCTGAAGAGATCAAAGAACTGTGACTTGGCCAACGATCGATTGCTCTGTTCGTCTAACACTGCATAGACGTGTCGCATTTTGCCACGTTGGTTTGAGGGGTAAACTCGCACTAGACATATCTTGGAGCATGATCTAGGCTGAGGAGAGCTAGTGCATATCTCTGTGCATTTAGAGCTTACACTAGGGGAGGCGTCTGTTACGCTGGGGGGGTCAGGCTCTGGCTCACGCTTTGTCTCTCCCGTAGACCAGGGTGCGGGTCCAGGGTGTAAAGCAGCGACATGTTTTTCACTGTCACATTCTCTGCATTTGACTGGTAATTTGCAGTCCTTAGCAACATGCTTTGTAGAAGCACAGCATCGGTAGCAGATGGAGTTTTCTTTGAGATAAGCTTTCCGTTCATCAAAATGCTTGCTTCGAAATGTTCGACACTTGGCGAGGGGTGGGGCTTGTCGTGGATAGCGCAGTGCTTGTCTGGCTCACCTGGCTTCTCAGACGGGCTGGACGTAGGGCCTGAGGCTGTGGCTGCCACTTCAGTTTTCTTAACGAACACAGATGGCTTGTTCAACTTTACAGTTCTGTCTGGCTTCACGCTGCTCGCGCAGCTGGATGAGGAGAAAACAAAGCTTGGGTCATTTCTAGTTTTAGCTTGGCTGCACACAAACTCCACAAAAAAGCTAAAAGGTGGAAAGGCTACTTTGAACTGTTCTTTGTGTCTTGAGCCTTGTGTGACCCATCTTTCCTGGAGGTTATATGGAAGTTTTTCAACTATAGGGTTAACACCCCGTGCAGTGTCAAGGTATGTGAGCCCGGGCGTGAGGCCACTATACTTTGCGGATTCCAGCTCCTGTAGAAGGTCTCCCAGCTCTCTGAGTTGTCGAGGGTCTTTGTTTGTTATGCGGGGGAAATCTTCCAGTCTTTTCAGCAGAGCATGCTCGATGACTTCAGGGCTTCCATAGCAGTCCTCTAAGCGCTGCCATATCAATTGGACTGCTTTTGCTGGACTTGTTACATGGACTGACCTGATTCGTTTGGCGTGCGTGGAAGACTCTGGGCCCAGCCATTTCACTAGTAAGTCGAGTTCCTCTCTGTCTGTCAGATGGAGGTCGTGTGTTATGCTCTGGAACGAGGTCTTCCATGCCCAATAATTCTCTGGGCGGTCATCAAAATGAGTAAGTCCCGAACTCACTATTTCCTTTTTTATCAAGTAGGTGGCAAAATCAGGCAGCTGAGGCGGCGCGTCTACGTAGCCTTCAGACGTTCTGTGAGACGGAGGCCCGGGAGCATACTGTGGAGATGGCTTACTCTGTTGGCTCACATAGTTGACTGGAGTCTGCTGAGTGAGGTTGGCTGCGTGAGGATGAGCTTGAGAGAAGGGCTGATTGAGGACTGGTTGAGCGTGAGGTTGAGGATAGGGCCGAGTGATGACTGGAGGAAGGGCAGTTTCTCTGAAGATGTGCTGTGATTCAGGAAAAGGTTGCTGAGCGTATTGCACTGGAGTGTTCTGCACATACTCCCGGGTGCGCTGGGCTCTCTCTTCTTCTCCAAAATCGAAGCACCGTTCGTCCTCCATATCAGCTGCTGCCTCGTACACCTCTGCCTCTCTGGATGCTGCTGTTGCTTCCTTTTCTAGCTGCAACACATGAAGATCGGCTTCCACTTCTGCTTTGCGGCGCGTTGCTTCAGCCAGCGTTTTCTGTTGCTGCTCCTCAATGCGAGCTTTCTCACGTAACATGGCGGCTTCTCTCTCAGCGTAGGCTATCTTGACCTTGAATGCCTCTGCTTTGGCTCTAGCCTTGGTGGCTGCACTGCTAGTTGTTGATACAGTGGTTCTTACTGACGAAGTGCTAGAGTGAGTCTTCGTTTCAGCGGCATTCAATTTAATTTCGTCGTCTTTCCGAGACATGTTGGATTTCTTCGGACGTCAATGCAAGTCGTTCTGTTTCCCGCCGTGCGGATGCCTTTTTATTATTCTGCCCTAGCGATGGCAATCAACGTAGGCAGATAGCGAACGAGGTTGAGGGTGAATGATCTTTACTGGTGATTTTGGTTTTCACAAATACAGATGTATTTTCATCCTCTTTGTCCACGTAAAACTAAAACACACATGAATACACTACATTACTGACTGAACAGCATTCATCTCATATCAACACAAGTGAAAATAATGCATGACTGAACGAACGTAAACATGTACTAGCAAGCTAGTCTGCTACCTAGCCTAATGCTAACGCACATTGCATTCGAGCATAACCTGTCAAAAATATATCACTTAACAAACTACAAGTTTCATTTACTTGCTTAATATTCATGTACGTATCCTTATAAGGCTTATATGCCAACACAGAAACATAACTTACAGGCATATCTATCGGAGGGATTCAGCGGCATACAACACTGCATAACGTTACTTCATACATGAGAAAATGAACGTCTTCCTGGATTACTGCATTACTGAAGCTGCCATAATAACATTGGACAGTAGGTGGCGCCCTCGCACCTCGAATTACACTAAATAGACCATCAGTGTTTCACACAAGAAAACAGAAACAAAATGCTGCTTTGCAAGGAAATATCATGAAGTCATAACAGGCTTGTAGCCTCTTGTTTTGTAATGCATGATACCAGACATGACCACTGTGCGATTTATGAACCGACAGCATTTAATCAAGAAGACCACAGTGATATGCAGGAACTCTTCCGATTTTTGCTATTCGGTTTGCGCGAGTCATGTAAACTCCTCATTCCATCGATCAATTTGTCCCTAGGTACAGTAGGCTATATCTGGCGCAGGCTAAATCGGAATAGTCCCCAGATGTAGACTCTCCTAACTGTGGTCACTGACTAGGCTTCTGTTAGGCTACATGCATATCGAATTCGGAATAAAGTCAAGGTCAAAACAAGGTTTATTCAGATTTTTGGAAACCAATGGACATGAGTTTACTTGCGTTAATGTTCTGGTTAGAACAAGATCATGAATAATCTGTTGTGTCGAAGAGTAGTGTGCTACAGAAATATTCCCATTTATTTAAAAATGTATCACTGACCATAGATGCAGGGAATATTTCTGTTTTACACGGAATATGGGAATATTCGTTTTGCGCGGCGCGCGTCAAGTAAACTCCACATTCCGATTTTGACATAATTTAATTTGGCCCTGCATTTAACGGTAGTCATTGTGGGTTCAGTTTGATCTAATATCTAATCTATATCTTTATCTTGAGGCTGTTCTTCAGTGGCCTCTACAGGCCACTCTGAGAAACTTTAAAGGCCTCTGATACCAAAGAGTGAAAATACCATTTCAAAACATATACTGCATACACATATTCATCAATAGAATGCATTTTGTGCATATGTGTTTATGTATTAATTAAACAGTACTAAAGTCAGACTTTAATAAAAACGAGGAGCCTTATTATCAGTTATCTGTATACTTGTGTATTCATATCATGGCACATCCACAGGAGTTCTACCAAACACAATAATTCACAACAATCAATATTATAAAAAATATTTTAAAATATTAATAATTTTCCTCAGGTTGTAAATAGCTATCCTTTTCTTCTGGAGGGCCACACATTACAGAAGACAGAGTTGTAAGTGTCAATACATTTTCATATTTTCTTTTAAAACAAAAAGCGCAAATGAGCCCTTGGCATTTCAACATTGAAAGCTGAAATGCATTAGACAATGATGCATGGTCTTTACCATAAAAGGAACAATGTTACAAAAAAGAAAAATACCTTCTTCCACTGTGAAAAGAGCCCAAGGAGTATCTAACTCAATTGGATAAACAGTTGTCTTTGTTCTGGGGTGCTCTCTGAACCAAAGACAGGATGAACAGGGTTTCTTTTATGAGTTCTTCTTTGAGTCTTTGTCTTTGTGGCTGGCGGAGTGCCACATGTTTTAAAGTCTGAGTTTGGCCTCTCTGGCCTCCATGGCCTTGGTGGCAACTTCAGCTCGCTCTGTCAGGACTTTGGCTTGCTCAGCATTCCCCAGCGACTGAGCATTCTTCAGTAGAAAGTGACTGATGAAAAGCTTCAAGCCCTCCCGTAGCATTCCAAGGTTGGGAATTCCAGAGATCCTGGGGAAAAATAACAATGATGGGAACAGAGTCTATGTCCATGTCTAAAAGCTACAGAGCCTGGGATGTTTAGCACCCTTTGCTGACTGCTTTAACCTGCCAATACTGTAATCTACTGGACTTGTAGATTGGGCAGAGTTAGAGCAGGTTAAGTATGATAGAATTTATGGATTTAACCATAAGGATTTATGGTTTAATCTGAAATTTAAAATAGCAAAAAAGGATGCAGAAGCACATATTAAATGAGTACCTTCCAAATATGTTTATCAGATCCTCTGGTTCCGTCTCCTTCAGGAGTTTAGTCAGAACCTGACGCAAGAACTTGACTTTTGGCTTGTCCAATTCCCCAAACTCTATTGCCTGAAAAAGACAGATAGCATGGTTTAATGGAAACTTTCAAATAGTTTTGGGAGACAGATTGGGGCAAAAAGCCAGTGCCCATTGGACATGTCTGCGGCTTGATAGGAAAAAAACCTCTGGTTTATTTTTAATTGAGAAAAGGCCACTGGAAGTATCTAACATGCAGTGTAGAAAACTGTGCTAAAACCTGCATGCCGATAGTACATTAATAGTCTAAGCGAATTAGCCCAAAAAAGGGTCAAAGGTGGAAGTAAATATAGCCAAAGCATATTTTGTATCATTTGAAGCAGAATTTTCTGTATATTAAGAATTTGGGGTGCCTGCAGCACCAATTTGTACCGGGAAAAAATTATAGGGCTTTGAATAGGCCATGGTATAATGATTATTATATAGGTCTGAATAGGGCTATTTTTTTCCTTTGGTCCTATCAACATAAAACTTTATACAATGAAAGTACCCATGGAAAGTAGCATTTTTTGTATTACAAGTTTTCCTGAAAAATAATTTTAATATGCTAATGAGCTATACGCTAGTCAAATTAGCCCCAAATGCACCCTTATACATGGATAGTGAAGAGATGAAGAGGGTGGGACCTGTCTCAATTCACTTTAAATGACACCCTGTGTGTGTAAGCTTTCAGAAAAGGTATAGCATAAGGGGTAGAATAGCTTTCTCTCAACGCCTCAGCTCCAAATACATTGGCTATACACCAAAATCACCAATACCCGCTGACCTATAAATGGGTATCAAGGGGAGGAAGGAGGTGGAACCTGTCTAAATTTATGTTTACTGAGATCCTAAAGCCCCTGCTTTCAAGAAAAGTATTACTTGTCAAGGTTTATTACTTTCTAATATATTCCATTGGCACTTTTGTTCAAGAAATGCCCATATTTTTTAATATTCCACCAAAATAGGCATAAGCTTTAAAGTAATATAGGGGATAGGATGTGGAAAATATCTTGCAGGTGGAATCCTGGGCATATAAGCTTTCAGAAAATATATAGTTTATGGGGTCTAATATGTTTCCCCTACATGCCACTGGCCTGAAAATGGCCAATTTTTCAAATGCCAAATTTCTTAATTTTTGGGATTTATTGTAATGAGTAGGGTGGAGCATACCTCAATGGCAAACATATCATGCTATGTAATATCCTGAAGGTGTTTGCTTTCAGAAAATGTATGGGATGTATGGTGAAATTAGTCCTCCCTTCATGCTTCAGGCCAAAATGTAGTAGTAGTACAAAATCCACCCGAATCCCATTCATTTGGACTAATGGTCCACTCAAAGCTCAATAACTTTTTTCTGGAAAATTTTGGTTCCGCAGGCACCCGATATCCTAAATCTACGTAAAATTGTGGTTCAATTGATACCAAATATGCTTTGGCTATATTTACTTCCACCTTCAACCCTAATTCGCTCAGACTA
>JAODXP020003065.1:0-10002 GCA_027497455.2 Sardinella longiceps
TCATACCTGCAAACTCATAAGGGTTGAAAAAGGTGACAAACTACCGTTGCACGCGTGCGGTACATTTCATGGAGTAGTGTTGGCTATAAATTTATAATAATATATTTATAAATATATTTTCAATGTTTTTCCATATCAATGAAATAGCAATAGGCCAAACATTATGTTCTACAATAGCATTTTCTCTACACAACAATTAAAGGCCTCATAGTAGCCTATTTGATTCAGATTTAAAAAAAAAAAAAAAAAAAAAAGTGGCGGAGCTCCTCCTTCTAACATGTTAATTCATTGCGGTACATTTCATGGAGTAGTGTTGGCTATAAATTTAATATAAATATAAATATTTTTATATAAAAAAAATATATATATATAAATCTATTTATATAATATATTTATAAATATATTTTAATTTGAACAATAGCATTTTCTCTATACAACAATTAAAGGCCTCATACTAGCCTATTTGATTCAGATTTTTTTTTTAAGTGGCGGAAATGGGCTTCCATATTGAGCTCCTCCTCCGTCTAAAATAATAGCCTGACAATCACATGTACATGTACAGAGTAGCCTACGTCTAGGTTTCTAAGCTAATAAAATAAATCCATTCAGGCTAAGCGACCAAGCCAGCCAGGGAAGGTACACGTGAACCATTTGAAGAGTGAAAATTGTGTGAGTCCACAAGAAACAGCTGCGCAGCTGCAGAGGTTAAAGCAATTAGGAGAAAACAATTTCGAAAACCTGCGCAGCAAGCCCATAGAAATTGCTCGCTTTACTAACAAGTTTGTTGTGTATATGAAAGTTTCGACCATTCAGATTGAAGTTAATAGGCCTGCCGTTTGCTTTAAACTGCGCTTTTCTTTCAGCAGTCGTTGCCGATTTAAAAGTAGCCTAACAATACCGATGACCTAGCTCATATTTGGCTGATTAAAACGGCAATTTAACTGTACAGCGACGTTCACAAAGCCACCGTCTATCATAATAGCATCAAAACGATGTGTTTCCGTCTTTGTTTCTCTCTTAAAATAGCGCTAAATTGTGTCATTTTGCTATGTTTTGATGGCAGCACTGAGAATGAAAAGTTAGATGATTCCATGGCTGCTGGCGCTGTTACCGGTGCGCCTGTCTGCCTCAAGACTGGACCAATGCGGTGAAAAAAGAGACACGCTCCCTGTCATATTGATTACGATGGTGTCTATGCTCCTCGCTCATTCTACAGCGACAGTCCATAGTTGGTTGATTGACTGCTTGGTTGGTTGCCCCCCCCCCCCTTAAAAAAAATAACTCTTCGGATTTACACAATTCACGTAAATGACCTTTTTTTGAGTTCAAAACGGCGAATTTTGCCGAAAGGTGACAAGTTTGCAGGTATGCTACTGACCTTTAAGCAATTCAACACTTGCTTGAAGAAGGTCAGTAAACCGAAACGTTGCAGTAAACCTTGCAAATGTGAACAGTGTGCGGGAGCTTTCTTTTCTTTCACCCACACAGGAGGAAAAACTGGATGTTAACACTTAATGTGTTTTTAAATGATTTTGTAAAAAAAAAAAAAAAAAAAATAGATTGTCTCATTACTTTAGTTTGTTGGCCTGTCAACTTTACAGAGGTGCAAGAAAGTTTTATATATGTGTATAAATGTACGAGTTCTTATTTAGAATGGTAACTGTATAGAATGGCATCTGTCTATCACCACCTATGTTGGTGATAGACGGGTCAAATCAACCAATCAGACCAACGAAGCATATGACGTACTAACATACGTACATGTTCTTTAGACCTGCTTCTCTTTGTGCCGCACCTCAATCCGCCTCAAAGCCAACGCTGATTGGTTCTTTTGTTTGGAAACCTGCTCCAAATTCTCGTCAATGGAGAGTAGCCAGACTGAGCTGCGAGTGAAGACCTGAAGCTCGCGAGATCAGTTTGGTCTCACAAGGCTAAGTCAATCATACCGGCTTTGGCACTCTACAAATACCTTATCCAATCAGCCAAAACTAAACTAACGAAAACTAAACTAACGAACCAAAACTTCTTCAATGGATCGCAAGTTCATCTGGCAGAGTCAGGTTATGATTGACTTGCAGTGTTCCCTTCTATTTGTGGGGTCAGCTCTATGTTCCCACAGCTCTATGTTCCCACAGCCCTATGTTCCCACAACCCTATATTCCCACAGCTCCATGCTCTCACGTTACAAAGTTTAAAAAAAAAAATAAATAAAAATTAGACCCTATTTTCCCACAGCAATATGTTCCGATAAGGGCCTGTTCACACCAACACAGGTAATATTTATCCAGTTAGCCCTTCCGTTCACATTAGAATGGAGGATTCTGAAACTGCAAGCAATTCAGAAAAATGGTTGCTGAAGTCGATTTCAAAAATGATCGCTGAGGTGGCTGAATATAAAATCGTTGTGGAATGTGGATGCAAAACATTCTGAAAACAAGAGTGGATGAACATCGCTTTCATTGCGAATATATATCTAGCCAGCACAGCATAAAGGAACCTTACCCTTACGCTAAACCTAACCCCAGTACCTGGAAGGCACCATTGAGGGCAAATAATACCAAACATCGAATTTTGCTTGAACTTACACAGGGGGTCTACCAGGCAGGGGTAGAAATGTGGGACTATATTACCTGACTTTGAAGAAAGAAAGAAAAAAAGAACTCTTAGAAATGTGAGAACATAGAGCTGTGGGAACATAGACACGCTCCCCTATTTGTGGTACCGTTTGTTAATGTTGTGAAGAACCCTTGAGCAGATCCACATTTTATAGGCTCAATCCAACATCCTGGGACCCAGTGAAGCAGAGTTTGTAGAGCTGTCAATCACATGCAAGAGTCAGGTGTAGAGTAGCATATAGGTAGTTTAAGAATAGCTAATAAAGATGTTACCGTACATCCACACTAGCTGCAAATCCAAGCGACCGCGGTCGCTGAGCTATTGCAGAGGAAGTGTAAACAGGGCTGTGATTCGTTGGTGGCATGTTGCTAACTTAGGAACTTGGTAGAAACATTGTGTAACAACACAAGGTATTTTCTGGGTATAAAATGAATATAAGTCCCATTTCTCACCTCATTTTTCAATACACAAAATCATAAATCCCAAACCTTTTAATTTGTGGCACTCAAATTTGAGATTGTTTTTGGTAGCGCTGCCATTTTAAAAAGTTTAGACGGTTTTCTTCAGAGCGCTTTGTCACGCATGGCTTCACTCGCATTGGCTAACACGAGTAGCCTGGGCGAAAGCGACCGTTGACTGTGTCATACAGTCTGGCCCAATGCAATTGCATGAAATTGACTTCAAGTCTCTCCTGGGCCTACCCACCGGGCAACTTGTCGTTGGTCACTTGCTCTCATTGAAAATTAACAGAAACCAGTCGCATTGCCCAAGTCGCTACTCGCTAATCTGACTGTAGTGTTAGTCAAACAGAAGAAATGGGGGATAGAGTCAATAGTAGGGTCGCATTTGAGTTAATCAGATAAAGATCGTCATTTAACTTCAGGTTAGACTGGACCTCACTACAGCAAACTTGACAACAGCTGTACAAATTCTACAAATGGTGGACAGAATATCTTTGGAAGATCCATTCCGTGACCGGATTGGCAATCTGAAGGGGTCCTAAAAAGCTGACCAGAGCATCTACAACAAAGGACGTAAGGCCTAGGCCTGATGTTTTTTTTTTTGTCTTATATTATAAACTGAAATTCTCAAAACATACATTTTATTCCATAATGTCTGGTCCATACAGTCAACCTTTTTCTCAATAAAGACAAAATACTAAATCATACATTGTTTTTTTTGTTTGTTTGTTTTGCCCTAAGCAGTAGCAACCTTGTAACATCCTCATTGATCTCTGGATTTGAAAGGCAAGAAGATAAAATGCTTCCAAAGTAGCTTAGTAACCTGGAATATTTGTACACAAGAAATCTAAGAATCCAACAGTGCAATCCGTAAAATCAGATTTTGATCGGATATGTGTAACAAATGTCTACTAGCTCAGCTAGCTGGCAGCAGTTTGTGTGAATCCTTACAACTGTACCCTTCAAGAATGCTTCCAAAAGCCGAGTTGTAGTGTGGGCTTTATGGCTCAGTGCTTAGAACGTTCGACTCGTATGCCAATTTTCATCTGTGATTTCCCCAAGAGAACCTGTGATTTCTAATCGACTCCTATGACGTTTGGTGGGTTTATTGTAGTTGATGGGGTGACAAGTTTGAGACCCGATATGCAAAAAAATTAGATATGGACTGCAGTCTGAACATGGCCAAGGGGAACAACTTTGATTGCAGTCATTGGTAGCTTAGCTGTCAATCAAGTATAACTGTTTTGTTGTTTGTCTAAAATGTAAATTATGTATAACGGGACAAAATAGATTCTTAATATTGTTAAACCATTTTTTCTGTAAAACAGGTAAAGGACTGAATCGCCATCACTGCACTTCGTGTGGGAAGAGTTTCACAAGACGACAAGATCTCAGACGCCACCAGCGCATTCACACAGGAGAGAAACCGTACTACTGCACTCAGTGTGACAAGAGCTTCAGTCTAGGAGGAAGTCTCAAAAAACACCAGCGCATTCACAGAGGAGAGAGGCCATACCTCTGCACTAAGTGTGACAAGAGCTTCACTCAATTAGTTACTCTCACACGTCACCAGCGCACTCACACTGGAGAGAGGCCGTACCACTGCACTCAGTGTGGCAAGAGCTTCAGTCAAGGAGATGGTCTTAAAAAACACCAGCGTATTCATACAGGAGAGAAGCCGTACTACTGCACTCAGTGTGGCAAAAACTTCAATCGAATGTCACATCTCCGACTACACCAGCGCATTCACACAGGAGAGAAGCCGTACCATTGCACTCAGTGTGACAAGAGATTCAGTCGAAAGTCACTTCTCCGACAACACCAGAGCACTCACACAGGAGAGAAGCCACACCAATGCACTGTGTGTGACAAACGTTTCACTTGTATGCACAGTCTTAAAGTACACCAGCGCATTCACACAGCAGAGAGGCCGTTCCACTGCACTCAGTGTGACAAGAGCTTCACTCAGCAAGGACATCTCAAACTACACCAACGCATTCACACTGGAGAGAGGCCATACTACTGCGCTCAGTGTGACAAGAGCTTCAGTCTAGGAGGAAGTCTCAAAAAACACCAGCGCATTCACAGAGGAGAGAGGCCATACCACTGCACTCAGTGTGACAAGAGCTTCACTCGATCAGATCATCTCACACATCACCTGCGCACTCACACAGGACAGAAGCCGTAACACTGCACTCACTGTACCAAGATCCTCACTCAAGAACGAAATCTGAAAGTACACCAGCGCACTCACTCTGGAGAGAGGCTGTATCACTGCACTCAGAAAAAGACTCCCAAGTACATCAGTGCATTCACACAGGACAGTAACCATGTTTTTGCCGTCAGTCTGACAAGAGCTTTTCTCAAGAGGGCGATTTCAAACAGCACCAGCGCATTCACACAAGAAAGGGGCCACACCACTGCGCTCAGCATTTTAAGAGGTCCGCTTAAAGGTATTATCCGGAGTAAATCAACACGTAGCCCTGCTGTTTTATACTGCTAAACGCTATTAAAAGCCACCTCAATGATCGAGTTTCATGCATCGTACACACAGCTAACACTAACTGAAAGAGGCATGTCAAAAATAAATACCTAATCGATTGCTTTCGTTTTGAAATGCCCCATTCTGTTACAGTTAGCTGCCGATTCGCTATCTCAGTCTGCTTGGAATGAAATTCAGTGATTGAGGTGGCTTTCAATAGTGTTTGGCACTATAAAACAGTAGGGCTACGTGTTGATTCACTCCGGATTATTCCTTTAACAGGGAGCTCTCAAACAACACCAACGTACACACAAAGGAGAGAAGCTGCTTTACATGATAAGGATGTTGTTTTTTTGTTTTTAATCTATGACCACACCTGTCACCTTCTAACACTCAAAATTAGTTTGTTTTTTATTTTCTTTGGTGACACCAAGAAAACAAATTACTAAAAAAATAAAGATATTTTTGTTGATCTATAACCGTTCCTGTCATCTCTCTAATCTCTCTATCGACCGTGTTCACATTGCTTGTTAAAGGAAAATACCGGAGTAAGTTTAAGCATAGCCCTGCTGCACGAGCCTTCTAATAGCAATATATTTAGCATGGAATGAAAGAATTTCGAACAGCATAGACCTAACGCGAACACAGAACACTTTACGTTGAGTCAATGTAACCTCAGATCCTACTTTCGTTTTGGCCAAACCTATATTGCTGAATTGCTGTATTTGAAAATGTTTATTTGTACTAATTACTGGGGTAAATCAAATACAACTAAAGATGCCATAGAGTGCGCTCACAATGTCCTTAAGAGGCTTTCACATGACCACTGTTGAAAAGCTCAGCTCGCCTTTAAAAGATTTATCTGGAGTGAATCAACACGTAGCCCTGCTGTTTTATACTGCTAAGCGCTATTGAAAGTCACCTCATTGATTGAATTTCGCGAATCATTGACTGAGTCTGTGAAACAGCAGCTACGAGTTGATTCACAGCGGGTAATTACTTTAACACGATGATTGATCCAAAATGTTAGTTCTGCATTTGAATAATATACAGGAGGCTAGGAGAGCTGTAATACATGAAATATAGTTTATTTATTTAAAACACTACTTCAACGTCAAAAGGATCAAAGTTCAACCAGTTTGCACTATTAGTGTCGCGTTAAAAATGCAGACACCGGCCACAACACAACGGCGAGACCAAAGTGGCAGGTTTTGACTCTTATTTGTAGAAAAATCAGGGTCAGCTCTATGTTCCCACAACCCTATGTTCCCACATTTCATGGGAAATTTGGGAAATTGGGCTCTATGTTCCCACAGCCCCATGCTCTCACATTACAAAGATTTTAAAAGAAATTGGAATCTATTTTCCCACATCAATATGTTCCGATAAGGGCATGTTCACACCAACACAGGTAATATTTATCCAGTTAGCCCTTCCATTGACATTAGAATGGAGGATTCTGAAACTGAAAACGATTCCAAAAATGATTGCTGAGGTCGATTTCAAAAATGATCGCTGAGGTGGATGAAGATCGTTTTCATTGTGGATATGAATCTAGGCACCCAGCATAAAAGAACCTTAACCCTTACCCTAAACCCCACTACCTGGAAGGCACCATTAAATACGGCCGTTGGTATTTTTTTCCCCTCAACGGTGCCTTCCAGCAGCGCTGCCTTCAAGGCACTATTCCACTCAATTTAGGGTTAGGATGAGGGTTGAGGGGGTTAGGAATAGGGTAAAGGTAGTGCCTTTTAGGCTGTGCTGCCTGGAGGGTGCTGTTGGGGGCAAAGAACACCATTGAGCAAATAATACCAAAGATTGGATCTTGCTTGAACTTACATAGTGGGTCTACCAGGTAGGGGTAGAAATGTGGGACTATAGTACCTGACTTTGAAGAAAGAAAGAAAGAAAAAACCTCTTAGAAATGTGAGAATATAAGGCTGTGGGAACATAGAGCTGTGGGAACATAGACACGCTCCCGAAAAATCATTGCCCAACGCACGTCACAAGCAATTAAGCTGTTCATCTGAAGGCCCCTTATACTACAAATGAAGTTGCCTGCAACAGGCATTCTCCCTCTCACGTAAAAGCGGAACTGATGCTGGTATGGGTTTGCTGAAGTAGCCTGCATGCATATATTACAGAAAATTAAGCAACATTAAAAGTAGGCTAGTGTGCAAATGTAGAGACTGCAACAAATTCTTCGAAAAGTTTATGCTCATTAGCCCGGCCATAATACTGCTGTTCATCCGTATTCATGGTCTGGAGGTTCTTTAACCTGATGCGAATATAGGGCATCAGGAGAGCATTCACTTCTGGTTTGAAACGTTTGGACATCTCGTCTAATCAGCTTCACTTGTGATTGGCCGATAGTCTCTCTACCGATGTAAACCCGCCCATGAAGACCGTCCCCAGATGATATGAATGAGCCATGGTAGACACTGTGCTAAAACCAGCATTACCATTGGACTCAAGGAATTTATTACGTTTCTAAATCGTTACCACATTTACCAGGAATTCCATTAAAGGAAGAAACAACCACTAGAAATAAAGGAGTTGTTCATTTTCCTCTGCCAAATATATATATTTCCTTTTACAGAATGGTTGCCAAGTAACGCATAATAAGTACAGCTCTGTTCACTTCCCAAGGCACAGCAATTTAGATTAATTATGGGATGTAACATGATTCAACCAATCACAATCAAAGACTGGAACCGTCAGTTTTAGAAAGCTTTGGTGTGAAATTGCAGTTATTGATAGATAAGCTGTCAATCAAGTATAACTGGCCTGTGTTTGTAAAAAATGTTAAACGAGCATAACGGGACAAGTTTCTTAAATTGTTAAACCATTTTTTCTGTAAACAGGGAAAGGACTGAAGCGCCATCGCTGCGCTTGGTGTGGGAAGAGTTTCCGAAGACAACAAGATCTCAAACGCCACCAGCGCATTCACACAGGAGAGAGGCCGTATCACTGCTCTCAGTGTGGCAAGAGCTTCACTCGAAAGGGACATCTTGACCTACACCAGCGCACTCACACAGGAGAGAAGCCGTACCGCTGCACTCAGTGTGGCAAAACCTTCACTCGAAAGGCACATGTAAAACTACACCACCGCATTCACACAGGAGAGAGGCCATACCATTGCACTCTGTGTGGCAAGGGCTTCAGTCGACTTGATAGACTCCAAGTACATGAGCAAATTCACGCAGGACAGTCATATCATTAACTTATATTATTATTCTCAGTGTGACAAGAACTTCTCTCAAGAGTGAGATTTCAAAACAACAATACAGGAGGAGAGCAGCTGTACTACTGAGAATTAATGAAAATGCTGAAATAACACTGCAGTTTTGTTTGTGTTGCATTTGTGCAGCAAATATTTTCGTTTGAGCTGTTAAAGCTTAGTAATTTAAGTAATTATTAGAGTAATTTAAAAATAAATTTTCGGACATGTGACGTGACGCAAAACATTGCTCATTTGTATTGAAGATGAGTTTCTAAATTACTCAAAAGATTTAATAACACAAACGAAAATATTTACAGCACAAACGCACTGTAGTGTTATTTCAGTATTTTGGGTTTGAGGGGGGGCCAACTGTACCACTGTGACAAGAGCGTCAATCGATTATTGCTCCGATTTCAAGCATAGCCCTGATTTCAAGCATAGCCCTGCCGAGCGAGCCTGCCAAATGCAGAAATTAGAGAGTGGAACGAAATAATTTGGAACAGCATAGACTGAACGCAGAAGCGAATGAGCACTTTACACTGAATCAATGGATCCTAACTGTTTTTAACTGAAAGTAAAATCTAAGGGTGCCGTTGACTAAATGAAACGTTTTGCGTTAGGTCTATGCTGTTTGAAATTCCTTCATTCCATGTGAAATACATTGCTGTTAGAAGGCTCTGCTTAAACTTACTCCGGCGCTTTCCTCTAAATCACACCAGTGCATTAATTCAGGAAAGAAGTCATACCACTGCACTCTGTGTTTCAAGAGCTTCACTCAACAGGATTACCTGAAGGTACTGTACCTTACAGGGTCCTCTCGAACAACATCAATGCACTCACACAGGAGGAACTACACCACAGCACTTATTTTACGTTCACACCAAGAGCTGCTAAAGCTCCAAAATTGCTTTTGTTGCTCCTAAAAGCAGGTGCTAAAATGAACGTGTTTGCTGAAATCGCTCATGATGTTCCTTTTGTCATTCCATTTACAACGCATCATAGCTAATTTGCATTAAGTTTTTTTGTTATTATTATTATTATTATTATTTTAAGTCGCTCAGATCACCCAACTTATACATTTGGTAACTTTTGTCGCTCTTGCCCATGGAAAGTGAATGACTTCTGGCAATTTTACAGCTTTAGTAGCTCTTGGTGTGAACACAGTCTGTTTTTAAATGATTTTGATAAAAGCTAACCTAAAGCTGTTTCTAAATACTTGT
>JAODXP020003066.1:0-10272 GCA_027497455.2 Sardinella longiceps
AATCCTATTCACCTTTTTCACCTGGCTGCCATATTCCGAACGAAAACGAGGCTCGGGTGGTAAACTAGAGGAAGTGCCGACAAAATGTTAATTTAATTAAATTCAATTTTATTTGTAGAGTGCTCGCGGCGCTTTACAGGCAGAACGGGAAGCATCCTTGAGAAACAGGGGCAAGGAAAAACTCCCTTCTTTTTATAAATAATAATTAATAATTTCTCACAGATGCCAGACAGAAAATCTACTGCTGGTCCCTCT
Organism: Sardinella longiceps; assembly: GCA_027497455.2. NCBI lineage: Eukaryota > Metazoa > Chordata > Actinopteri > Clupeiformes > Clupeidae > Sardinella > Sardinella longiceps. The sequence goes on from JAODXP020003066.1 coordinate 256, forward strand.
CTTACTGTCGGTCAGGTATAAAGTTGAGCAGATGAGGGGCATCCCATCCCCAGAAGCTACTTCTGGGGAAGTTTAACACCCAAGCTTCGTTCTAGTGCCTCATAGTGACGTAGGTGAAAAAGGTGAATTGAAGGAACATGAAGATACTATCAATTCAATGAGACACATCTCACTATTTAACAAGCTGAACCAGACTGAAAATGAAAACTCATGATTCTTATAGACAGGTTACTCAATTAGTTGCAACTAGATATGAATAGTCTTGAAATATACAGTATAAATAGATGTTAGACATGAGTATGTATAAATAGTCCAGTACAGATAGATAAGATAAGATAAGATAAGACAGACATGTAAGACATGTTCAGGGAAACCAGCAGCATTCCATAAACCTTTTTCCGTATTGTTACCCAACTGTTGATTGTTATTTATTAACAATAATGAACTATTTATAACTGTTAATAAGCTATTAAATTACTATTTTGCTAAGTGCTACGGAATATTTTGAGCATAAAATACAGTATGTTGACAAGACGAGATGAAACTAAATAGAATACTGTATGAAGAATAACAGGAGGTAACAACTAATGTGAGGGAGGGTAATTGAATATGTCACTGATCATAATCATGCCTTTTTTATAATGTTTCTTTCCAATGTCTTCATTGTCACTTACTATACCTACCTGCAGACTGACTTTGCACCGTCTGGGGTCTCGGGCCCTGATCCGCTCCCTGGAGATGGAGGAGAGGGCAGGAGGGCCAGAGGTGAAGGCCCTGAGAGAGAAGCTGCTGCAGCTCAGCCTGCAGTCTGGAGTCAGCTGCACACACACCGCCTTCATCGCCATCCACAAGGCCAGTGGACAGACTGTGCAGGGACCACTGATTCGAAGTGATGGATTACATGATGGATCACTTGAAGAGATTCTGAAGAACTTAGCATTGTGTAATGTAATCCTCATTGTACAACACTTGGAACCTTGTCCAATGTGCTATGTACATTCTCCTTATGGTTTTTCTTAGTTGCTTTGGTAGGCTACTATTCTCAAATTCTCAAAAAGCCCTTGTTTCATTGCGTGTGGATAAAGCAGTCATATCGTGTGATACGTTATAAAAACTATACGTTTTTGGTGATAATTATTGCAAGTTGTAAACTACATTGTGTATTGATTAATAGACCAGAGAGGATTCAAAACTATGCGATAACTTTTATATGCGCTTTGTTTACAAACAGCATCATAGCACAGAAAGGACACAGAAAGCACTACAGCACTAAAAAAGCTAAATGTGACCATAGGACAGTATCCTTTAGGAAAACTATACATGCAGTGCTGTAGAAATTGCAGTCTTCCTACACCTTACTTTTATGCATCTGTCCTTGACTTATTATGACATGTTTAACCCAGACCCGGCGGCAGACGCAAATTGGTGGGCGGGCACTGCGTTACTTGAGGGGGGGCACCAATTTTTTTTTTAAATCTGTGATAGTATATGTCAAGGACGTGAAAAACGGAGATACTCTTTTCTCACATTCGCATAGGAGAGTTCGTTTGGGTTTGGGGTTGAAGGTAGAGGACATCATGCGTGCATTAATTAGATCTACGCGCTTGTTGCACTCTACTTTTGCATTACCGTTTTGAAACGCCAAGATTTCGCACAACCCAGGAAAAATTGATTGAGACATTGTAGGCTTGGATTCACAATATTATGAATGAATATATGAATGTATGCTTATTTCAGAAGGAATTACTGGCCTGGTTTAGACTTCACCAACTTATCAGTTGCACTCAGCCTACAACTGCCCGCTCCAGCAAGGGAGAGAGGGCTATTCCCCCTCCCCTTTCACCTTCCACTCGCTGTGAGACCAAAAGCGCACCTGCACGAACCTCACTACTCGCAAAATGGCCATTATCAGAAAAATTTCATTCACATACAGTGCACATGATGAGCTTAAAAAAGAATGCATAGCCTAGTATGATGTCGGCGTGTCATGGACACTCTCAAAAAGGCTAGGCCCTACTGCTTTTTCTCGAGTTTTCACACAAAAGAAAACAGGCGAATACCCTGAAAACATGAGCCTATTTAATCACGAATAGAGCAAAATCGCACCATTTCATCAACAATAGATAGACTAGGTCTAACTAACCCATTCAAATTGGCTAGATACCCCCTTCAAATGAATTTGCCTATTGACACATTTAACATGGGTTTGTATTTTTCCGTCAGTTTTCTCTATTTCTATTGGCGCAAGCTTGTAGCCTAAGCAAAAAGGCAGATCGAACACAGTGCGCCATCTACACGACCACTAAACTGTAGGCCTACTGACTGTAGTAGCCTACACACTGCAAAGTTGTTTCCAAAGGTCAGCTCTGTGTTTGAATAAAAGCCGCCGTTTTAATTAAAAAAAAAAAAAGGCGTCTGCGCCTCCGAGGCCAATGCATTCTAATTCTGAATTACACCAGCAAGCAACCGCAGAAGTCACAGTTGCACATCATAGGCTATTCTCTTAACATAATGCGTAGCTGAAATACTATGTTCAATCAATGTCATGAAACTAAATCAAGATGTAATCTATCACGTAGTTATAGTCCTTGATGTCGAGGTTATATTTCCGTTTTTTTTATTCAGTCAGTGGTGGCGGTATAACCTAAAAGGTCCGTCCGTGGGCGTCCAGGGCGGGCACAAATGCCATCCAGGGCGGGCACGGCACCCCAGGGCCCTCCCATAACGCCGGGCCTGGTTTAACCATTTAGCATGACTTACAGGAAGAACTGATGCATATATATATATATATATATATATATATATATATATATATATATATATTATGGGATGTGACACAGTTTTTTGTAGGCCTACAACATGCCAAACATTACCAAAGCATTTGCAACTTGCCCAAAGAAATGAGAAACTGTTTTTCTGATGAAGTGGCACAATGATGTAAAGATTGAACAAGTAGTTTTGAGAATTTCAATTCTGATCAAAGCAACTGAGATAAACTGTAATGTATGTGACCTTTGATTTCACTGCAATTGCTTAAAAAATGAAGCCTTTTTATTTCAGTGGAGAATCAGGTAAATCTTTGCTCTATCCAAGGTGCAGTATTCACCTACACATTCTCCTCCTGCTTTGCTTCATCAAACACACACACACACACACACACACACACACACACACACACACACACACACAAACGCACAGATACAGGGACCATTGTTCTGAAGTGATGGATTATTACTGTACCAAAAATATCTTCTGAAATCCCAAGAATATTTACTGAAGATTTCTGATATTACATTTTTTTTCCTCATTGTGCAGCACTAGAACCTTGTCCAATGTCTACATGCTGTATGCATTGTCCTTAATGTATAAGTTTGATTTCACTGTGATTGCTTAAAAAAATGAAGGTTTTTTTCTTCCAGTGCAGCATCAACACAATTGTCTACCCGATGCGCACCATCCACCAGCACACCAACCAGCAAATTCTTTCAAGGTAAAATATGAAGAGTTCAGATGCAAAACCCCCTAACTCCACTTGACCACTTTTTGAGAAAAAGGTAGTGCTGGCAAAATTAACTGATTAATCACGTGATTAATCCAAAAATTTAACTCAGATTAAAAAAATTAACTCAGATTAATCCTGATGGATGGTTCCACTTTCATGCATGTATTATGTTCAATTTCAGATAGAAAATGGCTCGGCTATCAAGTCAAACTATACAAAAATTATGGCCTGACATGTCCACAACATGTTTGGGGAATCATTGGGGGTAGAGGACAGGTGTGAATTGCCCCAGTTGAGAAGAACTAAGCCAACTATTTAGTATCAGGGCCTTTACAGGGCAAAATAAGGATCCAACATACCCTAGTATCCAAATTCTTACTAGAGGAAATGAGTTGCGATTAAAAGTGATTAATCACGATTAATCATTGCAAAATTTTGTGATTAATCAGATTAATTTTTTTAATCATTTGACAGCACTAGAAAAAGGCCATTTTTTCATCAGGCATTTACAGTGTTTTGATTGTAAACAAATATTTTAGACACAGCGGGGAGCAGGTTTTATTTTATTTTTTCACAAAAACATTTCATTTACATATTCTAGATTTATACAGGATTCACACAATATCATTAACTCAGTTTTCACAAAAACGGTGTTTAGGGGGTTTTGCATCTGAACTCTTCATATATTCTCAACATAGCAGCAGATTGGCCTATTTCCGATCCTTGCTCTGAAGATTGCTCGATCTGACTGCTTCTTTGCTAAAATTTGCACCAGGCCTCTGGTATACTAAAGGAAAACTACATACAAGCTGAAATGTAATTTTGTTGTCTTCATGCCAATGAGAAGCCAAGATACTAAAATTGTGAAGTCAGTTGTATGAATGTCAACATATTGTGAATAATTCGCAAAGGGCAGTATTCATCTGGGTGCTTAAGTCCAAAAATGTGCTTACTATACTGCAGGTTGAAACACAAGGAGCTTAGCACTCTTTTGGACTTAAGCACCTAGAAGAATACAGACCAAAGTGAGCAAGCCGTTTTCTGATATTCTACGATGAGTTGAATGAATAAGTTAGCCTGACACGCCAGACTATATCATAAAAATGTATAGTCTGGAGACTACTGATAAACTGTGCCTCAATGGAGGGGCAGGTGCTTGCGTTGTCTTTCAAACTGCCTCGCCACGTAATAGGTTAGCGTTCCAGCCAGTGGTGCCAGCTGGTATATCAAACTTTTCCCGTAGCCTGTCGGTAACACGGCAAAGACATCTTTTTTCAGAACGAAAGACTTCAGTGCACTTTCTTGTTCCACTTTCAAAGAAAATGACAAGTCCAATTCTTCCAAAACTAAAGCCAAAGACGATTCAAACGACCACGGTTCCTTCGCTGAAGCCATACTTCCTGTTGAGCCTCTGCTGTCTATGGTTTGAGCAGCAGCGCTGTCGTCATCGTACTAAGCCCGCCTTACGATTTCCTGTACACATAACGCGCTGTGATTGGTTATCCGCCGCCAGAGTCAGGATAGATTTTCTATGGGGGGTCTCTAAACGTATCCACTGTGCAAATTCAAATTTGCTACTGCTAGAGAGTGTGACAGGAAATGAGTGGGAGAGAGAGAAGGGTATAGATCGGGAAATGACCTTGGGTCGGAATCAAACCCGGGTCCCCGGATTTGCGGTATGATGCAGTAGCTCGCTGAGCTATGCCGCCCCCATATTTGTGCAAATATTTGAGCAAATATTTTGTTAATTCTGTTTTTAACTTACTGTCATAATTTAGTCACAATTTTCTTGAAGTAGGCCCATTGGGCAAGTCCAATTAAATCTCTAATGTTATTTTAGCTTGCCATGAAGTTATTGAATAAAATCATGGTGGGCCGACATTGCGAGTGTGGCCCTGTTACTGATGCACAGGAATTATATATTTCATTTCACAACTTTATTGGTGAGACTTGTGGTCCTCCGTACCTATCATGTTTTCTGACTCTTTGCCGTCAGGTGGTGGACTTTTAGGTCGTTGTGCCAAGAAGCTCCAATCAGCTTTTGGTAACAAGGCTAGAACTACAGGTACACCAAGTAAGTTTTAATAATGAGATTGTAATTTTTAAAATGTCTTTTGTAAAATTATAAAATGTCTTCAAATCAACTTCGAAATAAAACACATTTTAGGCATCTAACTTTTTGTTTTAACGATTGCCTGTTGTCATAAATAAATACAACATCTAGTTTTAATAAATAAATAAATACAACATCTAGTCCATTTGTGACTTCACAGGGAAGCACTGCTACATCCTAAAGTACTGTACCTTTGATGAGTGTAGATGTCAATTTGTAGCGGTAAATGGTCTTGTACAGTTGCCTTTTTTTTGTCTTTTCACTTGAAATGAAACGTTATGTACACCATAACTGGTTAGGCAGAGTCGCGTCTTAAAATTTCAACCGGCCTTTTTGAAACATCGGAGAAATGAATGGAAATCCACGTTCTTCAAATAAATTTCCGGATTATGCTGTAACGATACCTGAAACTCTCTAATTGTCTGCTTTTTGGCAGGAAGTGCTGCCGAGGAGTTACTCTGGGAGGAGTTACTCTCTCGGCCATGTCAAGGTTCAATTGATGTGTGTGAGGAGTTATCCTTTGATACGCCACCTCAATGTTTAAGTGGAGTTTTGAGAGGTTTGTGATGATGACAGTAACAGGAAAAAATAATTATCCTTTTTTTTTCAAAAAGGATATCCAATTCAACATGTTGGCCTTGTAAGATTGACATTGGTGGCAGCTATAGCCTATGACTGTGATTTTAAAACAATCAAAAGCTTTTTGGTTTTATTAAGACTTAGAAAAGCCTTTTTACTTTAAATGTAAGAAACCCCATCTTTTGAAATCATGGTTGTGATTACATACATGTATTATTTGTTAGCACCAGAGCCTCCCACAGATGCCCTCCTCCAGCTGATCTCTCTGCAGAAAGCCTCAGGGTCATGGGAAATGGAGTCCTCCATGGCTAAGGTGTTGGAGAAGACACATGATGAGCTGGACAAACTGATGCCAGAGGGGGTAAAAAGAGACTTTTGTTTTATTTTGTATCACTTTAGTACTATTTTATATTTGATAATGTTTAGTGAAAATTAACCTTACTGTGATGTAACCAGAAACTAAGGAGGTATTCCAATATATCGTTCCACTGGCACAATGTGCATTTCTCTGGTTTGAGAATGTTCATTAAAATGTATCTAATTTAGAGCATACACAGGAAAACGGAGGTGCTTTTGACAGTGTCCTTATGCTTTGTTTGCATGGAGTCGAATATCTATAAAGAAACACGGTTTCAGTCACTGAAAATGGCTAATTTCAAATGCTTGGGATTTGAAAATGTGTGGAGATTTTTGAAAATTCCATCTTCAGACACTTGATGGTTCTTGTGGGTTTTCATATCTCCGGTTGGCCATCCATTTGTTTGACCTGTTTGTGACAGCCCGGCTGTGTTTGATGATCGTGTGAACTGAATTATTTGTTTTTCTCGGAGAAGGAGTCTATGCCCGTTTTCATAAGTACCCTGATACATGTAAACTAAGTGTTAGGCCCAGTCTCATTTCACTAGAACTTGTTTTCAAGTGCCCTCCAAAGTGAGACACCTTCAATTGTGTAGTGAGAAGTCCAGATCTTCCCCGAAAAAACGGGACAGCACTTTGCCTAAAAACGCGTCCCACGGGTCTATTGTTATGACTGAATGGATATAAGGCTCTAAGCCGGGGAGCTGTTCAAAAGCAGTCATCCGTAAATTATGATCATCCTAACCTGAAAAAATAACCAACGTGAGAGGCTCTTGCTTTCGTGAAAGATTTGCACAATATGAAAAATATTGATCTTTTTAATATTAATTTGGCATGTTTTTGTTTAGCTGATTGAGCTGTAAAGAATCGTGGGTAATTTCATCTTGACTTTGTTCGGAGCACCTGATAATTTGAAAGGCTGGCGCACTTGCCCTCTGTATTGAAAGTATTGGGACACACTACACTCACATGTGAACGCGCAAAACCGAGTATTAGGGCCGAAAACGAGTGGAAGTGGTAGAAATGGGACAGGGCCGTAGTCTATCAGCTAGCAACATGCCATTGCACATGGCACACCAAGCAATTTCTCTAACACTTTACTTAAAGTCTGTATCCTCAAAGCATTATAAAAACATTCATAACAGGCTTATAACACATGATATATAACTGATGACATTAGAGTTCAAACTGTTGACATTCTCATGGCTGTACTCCTAAAGCTTTTATTAACCTTTAAGGGTGACACTTTTTATGAACCCAGTATTCATAGAGCAGTACAAATGCATTAAAACTTGAAGTGTCACAAAGCATTATAATGCTTCAATTTGTTATTTGTCTTTTTATAATGTCTAATTGCTCATGCTGCATAATGATGAGTTACAAGTGTTCAGTGCATACCCTAAGATGAGTACATAATTACTCATGAAAATGAATAAGGCACCATAACAAGCACTAAGTGAAGTGGTATGTTCCCCTGGTATCAAAAGGCCAAAGAAAGTTATAACGCTTTGTGACACTTCAAGTTATAAAGGCTATAGCCTATATGATAACATTAGAATTCATAACTGATCATATGTTCTCATGACTGTACTCATAAGGAATTATGTCAGTAGTTATAAGCCTTTATGAATGCATTATAACCCTTTATGAATGCACTTATAATGCTCTATGAATACTGGGTTCATAGAAAGTGTTACCCATTTAAGTCTTAAAAACCTCAAAGCATTTTAATGCTTCAGTTTGATAATTGTCCTTTCATGTGTCTCATTACTCATGCCGCATAGTGATGAGTTACAAGCGCTCTGTGCAAAGTACCTATGTATTAAGATGAACATTCATTCATTAAAGGAATTATCCGGAGTGAATCAACACGTAGCCTTACTGTTTTTTGCGCCTGCCAAGCGCTATTGATAGCCACAGAAACAGAAGGGGGCTTGGTATTCTTTAGGTTTACTAAACAGCTTAAACAAGTACAGTAGCTAAATGTTCATGTATGTCTGTGTTTAGGCAGACAAGTCTGTGTGGGCTACAGTTCTGGCTCTGATTTGGCTCTATGGTTTCCGGCTGGAGGCCCGGGATGAATGGCAGTTTGTAGCCATGAAGGCAGCATCCTGGATTCAAGCTCAGAAAGGTAGGCATACCTCCTCTTTGTGAATTTAAAGAATGTGTGTGTGTGTGTGTGTGTGTGTGTGTTAGTGTGTGTGTGTGTGTGTGTGTGTGCTAGTCTAACATGTGTGTCTTGTGTTGCAGTGGACTGTGTGTCTCAGTGTGTGCAGGCTGGAAATGCTCTGCTGGGATGTCAGGTGCTGCAGGAGACTCTGGGACTCTGAGGACTTCTTCACCTTATTTGGCCATGTGTTACTTTCTGTGCTGAATGCTTATGTAATGTAATGTAAATGATTACCCCCTCGGCTTCCTATATGATGTTTATACTTTTGTCTATTTTTTTGCCAAAGGTCACATTTTATTGTGAAAATGGCAACTCTTTTAAAGTCAAATTTTGTGGAATTGTCACATTATTCTGGAAGTAGTACAGTACATGAACAAGCCTATTTCGGAAAATACCTGAATTATTCTCTAGCTCCATATAAACCCTGTAATCGTCATTGCAATCGTCTCATCTTTTTATAGTGAAAATCCAGTGCTCCCTGTAGCTTTCCACCAAGGTTGTAGGTTTGGTCTCAGTATTGGTGGGGACAGAGACATGGACTGGATGCCCCTCTCCCCTACTTATACATGTGTTTTAGTTCATTCTGTGCAATTCTGATTGTTCAATCCAGTAATCGTTTGACGTTGGTGGGGACATTTGCGTCACTTGCATCCACCCTAAATCTACACCCTTGATACACTGTATGTTTTTTTGTACAAGACACGCTTATACTAGTTTGTCCTACCAGTAGGCTTACTTGTTACCAAAGCCGATAGTTTAACAGGAGCGCTTGTAGGCATTGCATTATCCGACTCATGCTGGCGGCGTAAATTTAGAAAATGATCTATCCATCTTGCCCTTCCTAACCCTAACCCTTGCATGAAGGGCAGTTCTTTTTCGCACAATTTCTTTGCACACCCTCTCTGTCTTTTAATATATCATGCCAACATTGAGTGTAAATGTGCAAGTTGATATCTCACTTATCTTGACGTCAGTGAATAAGGATAGGGTAATTCCACGTCAACTCAACCGGAGTCTGTACACTTAGGTCTCAAAAAAATCTGAAAAAATCACCAAATGTACCCATGGTAGTTAACATGATCCAAATTTCACCACAAAACTATGGGACATCAACATTGCAACACAGCACTGTAGTGTGTATGAATGCAAATGACTAAAAAAGCGGTTTAAACTGTATTTATGCAAGCAGCCACATATTGTTTGTTTACAAACGGTTATGTAAACACTGCATAAAAACACTGTTTCAACCACATTGTTAGTCATTTGTAGTCATACACACTACAGTACTGTCTTGTA
>JAODXP020003067.1:0-10518 GCA_027497455.2 Sardinella longiceps
CGTACGCTGCAGCCCCCTATGTCAGAGCGTCAGCCCCCCCTGGAGGGGGCTGCGATTAGGCTAGATATATATTGATTCACTCCAAATCAATCATTAAATTTCATACATGACTTGTATACAGCAGAGTGCAAAACTAAACTAAGGAGGCTCGTAGGATAACTGACACAACAGATAGGCTGCCTATCAGAATTCCTGAGAAGCGTGATCAATGGTCCGGACTTTGTTTTGGGCTAAAGCATAGAAAATTCCGCATTTTTATCCGACCCTTCCTAAATGAAAATAAAAATATGTATACATCCACTAATAGACTAACTAAATAGTGCCCAATAGTTCAGAAAGCTCCAGTGGACAGGCTGACCCATATAGCCCAGCTATTAACAAGAGAATGCCTCCTCCTAACCTCCTCAACGTAGACGCTGAGAGCGCACTGTTCGGTCAGGTCTGACAGCAGTTTGGGAGGCCAGTGTGGCCACGAAAAAGAGGAAAAGATCTGTTCTCAAAATTGGCTATCAAAAAAGTATAGGCCTACTCTTAGTTCTAATGTTTTTTTTTTCACGCATTTTTGCATAGTAGCTATCGCCATTTAATAACAGCTTCATCTCGATTAATAACCAACGTTATGTCTTGAATGGATAAAGTTCATTATTCGTGAGCGTTCACCACCAAAATATAATCATGTGTTCCTTGTCCTCATAGCCTATCAGCACTGTCCGACAATTTCTGTAGGCTTCAGAACTTTTCAAGGTATTTTGCGCACAGACAGACAAGACAAACGTCCACAAACATATAACATATTAACATGCGCCACTGGTTGGATCGAATAAGTTAGTAGAAATATTTTTGCTTTAACCGAGCTACCACTACAACTAATCTAATTTGGAATGAGTGAAAGCAAGCGAGAGAAAGAGAGAGAACTACCAGTATGTTGGGTTGAGAAATGAGAGCGAAGCAGTGGAGATAGAAGACGTCTCCGACTGAACGATAACATTCTCCCTGTCACTGGCTTTATTTGAGGTTCTCTCAGATATACCCTACCTAGGCTATCTATGTTACACGGAAAACTTAGGTTACTGAGAAGACAAAAAACAGGTGGAGATTCTGTTTGGCAGGCTATAGCCTATTTTAAAAGACCCTTGCAAAAGTAGGCTACTTTGTTCGGATTTCTAACCGATTAAAATCATGAACGTATTTGATTGACTTGTCTTTTCGTATTTTGTCTCTAAATGACGATGGATGTTGAACATATAGACAAACAATACAGACAACAATCACTCATCACTTCTAGATAGGCATTGCAGGGCCTATGTATGCCATTAGTGGTGTGCGCAATCAGCAGAAGAACTGCGCAGCGACTCATCTCCTGGAAAAATGTTTGGCACATTAGGGTAGGCTATAGGCCTATCTACCCGCTGTCGCACTAGAATACGCACCCTACAACAGCCAATAGTTATTCAACAGCAGAGACAGACAAACTTTTTCTGATGTTGGCTATTTCCAAAAAAAAAAAAAAAAAAGTGACGTCACATTTAACGGCCCAGCCCCCAGCCCCCCCTACACAAAACACCTTCCCGCGCGCCTGTGTGGCTCTATGGATTTTTCGAACAGGGTAAAAAAATGCGATCACGTTGCCCTAGTAAAAGTGTTTTAAGCCTTTTTATTCCCAGCTGTGCATAGATAGTTTAGTTAGTGTTGGTCAGCATGGACGTCGTTAGGTCCATTTTGGGGGCTCAAGCCCCCTAAATTTCCCCCAAGCCCCCTAAGGCTGGGCAGATTATTTTCATTGTATGTAAATTACATCCATTCTTAGCGGTTATATTACTCACGGAGTTAACGTCAAATACGCGATCTCCGGACACCATCGGATTCAGTAGGCTCCAAGCTTTCCAATGGTACTAGTTGTGGGTATCTGATCTGCAAGAGTTACCGGATCTGCAAGAGGCGTGGTCAAGTAACGGCTAAAACGTTCCGATTGGTTAACTGAACTTCACGTTCTTTACTGTCTTAGCTGCTCAAAACATCGCCTGAGGTAAAAACAGCGTATTATTAATGAAGGATTTCGAGAATAATGCGAATATATTAAGAGATAAAGTGAAATGTTACACGAGAAAATGTCTTTTTTTAACTATTATATAGTATTGCAAATTATATGTGGCGGGATTGAGTATCCAATAATTTACAGCCAACTGGGAGAAGACCCAGAAGACTCATGTAATGTTAGCCTACTGTACGACGGCAGAGTCATTCTTTCCTTCCGTCTCTGACGACGGTGAGCCTACGATAGAGAGAGCCACTTTGCCAGGTAAGTTGTGTTTTTGTAATTAATTTGTATCGGATGTATAAGTGTTATTTTAACACAGTTTAACTTCAGTTATGCGGCTAGCTTTGCCTTCGGTGAAACAGTTTGCTGAAGCAGAAAAAACGAGTGTTGCATTTAATTACCACAGCGGTTTATTAGCTTATTTACATGTGGTTTCGGTGGCTGTCATTATTATTGTAATTTATTTAATTATAAAGTTTGATGCATGGACAAAGAAACGGTACCAAACTCATATATAGAGAGATGTAGCCTACTCATTTGACTCCAGTGCTCCACTAGCATAGAAACGTATCATGCTAAAATAAAATGAAATTAGCACGTTGTGTCATTGAACATTGTGCAATTTACTGGGGGCATTGAGGTAAATAAGTAGCAAAACTGCTAAGCTTTTGTGCATATACTTGTAGGCTACTCAAAAACACATAGCCTATGTGTCTCATGCAATTTAAAAGTTGCAGAATTTTTTCACCTTGTAGATACAAAATAGAGGTTGCAGGTTCACAAATCCCTTGTTATAAGTATCCCCCCCATAAAAGTTTCCTACGCTCTTGGTTTTGCTACCCTCACAGTAGTAAATCAACCTCTACGTTGTATTTACAGACCAAAGAAAATAACTTCAAATTTCATGATGCATACCTCTGACTTTAGTGTACAAGTGCACAATTAATTTGCACAAGTCCCATGCAGGACTTTTGCTACTGATTTACTACTTCTCATATCTACAAGGTGTCATGAAACATTTTATGTAAACTGAAAAGTACAGTATTGGGAATTTAATAATTTTAACAAAGTATTTTTATACTGTGTTTCAATTGCAGTGAAACAGAAGCAAGAACTACAGAGGTCACCCCATTCAAGCCCCAACATCATCGTACTGCACATCTGGCAGCAGGTCTTAGAGGTCTAGGTAACCGTCCTTTCACTGTTCTCCACACATACACGTGCACAAACAGTCCTATGTGGGTCAAAGACTAGAAGAAACATTTTTGTTTCCCTAAACTTGATAAAATCACCATACATGTGTGAATACACTATTAATCTACTCAACTTATACTGTACATGTCCATTGTACCATAACGTCAATTTTGTAGAAAAAGTTGAATTTTAAACATATACCCATTAAAGCCCTAAAATGTCATAGCCTGGCCTTTACCTGACTGTTGACTCCTTTATACAGTCTGGAACAATACAATTGGAACAGGTTTCCGTTTGGAAATTACATATTCTGTGCACTGCTCTCACCTGGCTCTCACGCTTCCAACCTCTACATTCAGTAGGTACAAATTGTTGGCTGGTTTCTATTAGCCTGATTGCCATCGACTTTCAAAGCTCTGAGACTTTGGTCTGACCAAGAGCTTGTACACCAAACGTTTCCCAAAGCGCATGGTTGACCCGCCTCCCTCGAATGCCTTGGTTTGCTACTGGTCAATGTCAGAATGCTGTGCCGAAGCAAAACCAATCACACCACTCGCTCCTCTGACGTATGTGACACGAAGGGAAATGCTCGCTGAGCCGTTGGAGCTGCTCAAAGTTGATTTGTTCCCGACCAAGGGGGTGGAGTTCCAGATTTTTGTGGAACTCAGAAACGCTGTTTAGATCAGTAGCTGGCCAGACCAGCGACAGCAACGCCGAAGGTGTTACGTCACTGGGAGGGTGTGCCAGGCTAGGTTTCTATCTATTTTGACATGGTAGTGGTAATGAGTCTTCAAGATCTTGGATGTTAATGACGTGCAGAGTTTGTAAAGGTAATTCGAAAGTAGGGGGAGAATAACGAAGCTGTTCCTATTGCGGGTGCTGGAGAAAATTGCGGAGAGATGCGCGTTGTTTTTTGATTGTTTGTTTTTAAAGCAGCACTATTTTGATGTATTTGGTAGGTGTAGGTGGTAGGGCTAGGTGGTTGATAGCCATGCAGTGAGCAATGCCATATTGCAACTATAGATTTTCTTTTATTTTGAGGTCATTTACCAACTAGAACTGCAGAATGCACATTATAGATGGCTAGTGGCAGTTATGATTTTGGTTATCAACCCTTCATATGACTACATGCCATCCAATACAAAATATTATTATAAAAAGATATCTGCTTTAAAGCAAAGAATGAGCGGGTGGTTGTTGCATAGTCTTCCTCTTCATCATAGTCATCATCACCATAACCTTAATCATATTGGGCTTAACTGATTGCGGTGAGTAGATGCATTTAAGCACTACAGTAAAACTGTGGTATACCTAATGTGAAGCTATTGCCAGGTAATTCCTCTAGAGGGAGCTAGCGCTCTGTATACATGGAGAAGCTACTACAGACGTAGCTAGAGCAAGAAGCATGCCATTAGCTGTACTGTTTGTTACGATATACAATAAATGGCACAAGCCAAGTGAGAACTTTTTGTGTTACTACTCAGCTGAAAGGATATCACTAAAACACTAGAAAAGCAATCGGAGAGTGCAGACCTCCATCAAGATGATGTGGTCACAAAATTCCAGATTGTGTTCTGGATCACCGATCACCACCAAAATGAGCTTTTACTTGTCCCAAAACACAGTTTGTCCTTAGATTTCATCCAAATCTGTGCAGTACTTTTCAAGTTATGTTGTACACAGACAGACACATGGCGGCGAAAACATAGCCTCCTTGGCGGAGGTAAGAAATGTAATCTAAAAATGTTTCTAAAACTGATAGTTCCGGTCCTCGATTGTGATTGGTTGAAAACGCATTCGATGCCATTGTAAATTAGGCATTTAGCACAGCTCCAACCGCATTTCGTTCTAAACTGCTGCGCCATAAGAAAGTGAATGGAGCAGCGCTTATGCGTTACTTGGCAACCATTCAGTAAGAGGAAGTATGTTTTTTGGCGGAGGAATTGGTATCAAGGAATAACTTGCTATATTTCTCGTGGTTATGTTTTCCGTTAATGAAACAATTGCCGGTTAACGTGGTAACAGTTTTAGAAGCGCAATAAACCCCTCGAGTCCGGTATTTTGTGTGGTAGATAACTATTTGATCATTAGATAATTACATTAATAAAGAAGTTTTGTGGGATTTGCACTTCTGCAGTACAGTATCTCATGCATCTTTTTCACCATAGACCACCATGAGCGAACAACAGAGGACCACATCAGAGGACCCAACCAGGTAATATTGGTAACACAGGTAAATATTTTCACGTCATTTACACATCTACATCTCATACATGTCATTATTTTGAAATAGAGTACTTTGATACGAAAAAATTCTGTACTTTTTAAAAGAGAGCAGACACCATACTGACATCAGTGGACCAGGGCAGTGTAATACTAGATGATCTGTAACAACAGCAGCGAAGAATTATGTCTTCGAAGGTGACAGAATTTATTACAAGACAAACGATTGCTTGAGATTGGTAGTATGAACATGACAGAGAGAGACAAGGTACTTAGCGAATGTCATGACTCATGAGGTGGTCATTATGGCGTTCAGACAACGGTAAAGAGGTTAGCGCCACATACTTTTGGAACAAGGTTAGAGTTGATGTTCAGAAGTGGGTTGCAGAGTGTCCCCAGTGTCAGCGTAGCAAAAAGTGCTGCACCCAATTGTTGTCAATGAGCCATGGGCTGTTATAGGAGTTGATTTAATTGGGCCCCTGTCATTAACGAAGAATCAGGACCGTTATGTGATATCTGTTACTGACCTGTTCACTAAGGGGGTCATCGCATTAGATTTTGGTCTTGTTGACAGAATAAACATATTCAACTTACAAGTATAGTCTCAGCCATCAACACACTTCAAAGGTCCACGAAATATAGCCCATATTTTGCCATGTTCAGATGTCACCCACGCTGTCCTGGGTATGTCAGAACCCATGGCTGATGAATTTGAGTTTGGAAATGTGGTGTTGTGATGTTCTGATGTGGAGGACAGGGGTCCGCCAAATTGTTATCTCAAGTATTTTTTTGTTATATATTCCACCCACTCAATTAGATTAATCTTTTGTCCCACTACAATTAAAATTAGTTCCTTTATGATTGACCACCATGCATTATCTTTTTTAGCCTTTGGATTAGGCCTACAGCGAGAAGGATCTTTTTCCATTGCGCGTGAAACCAGGCTTTTTCCTGGCATTTGACATTAGGTTGACCGCTTCTTTTTGATTCCGGGATATCAGTTGAGGGATATGACAGTTCTGGGATATGAGTTAAATTGCATTTCAGTTGCTAATTGTAGGGACTAATTTCCTATGAACTTTGTTCTTTGCAATTTTGCGTTGTTTTATGTCGCAGTGCCTTTATCTTGCCTTGCATATCTTTCTTCTCTCACATTTCACTACATTGTCTTACGAAAGTATTTCTATGTATGTGACAAACACTGAACTGAACTGAACCGAATAGTGTTGCGCGTCAATGTGTCTGCCGAGATTTCATTCATTCATTCAGCTCAGTAAAACGTGACCTAAACATGGACATTGCTGAATAGTTCCACCCTTAATACTAGATTAATTGTTATAGAATTTATTCTGAACAAGGTGAATTTAGGCTATTTAACCCAAATGAGTTTTCATTTGGATGTGAGCAATAACCCTGTTTTTGAGGGAGCACGATTCCTTAGCTCTTTTTTTTTTTTTTAGTAATTTCTGCGCACTGCATAATCACCTGGGGCCACTTGAGTAAGTTCAAGTATCGTACATGAAGTAGGTGTATGAAACATATGCTTAATTTGTTCTGATGCCATAGTAGTGTCAGGGTAGTGTCAGTACGATTTGTGACAGGAACACAGATATGCAGTGTAGAGAAAGTGAGAGTGAGGTAGAGAGTGAGAGAGGCGTCAAGGAAGAGAGTGACTTGCTTGATTATCTTTTGATTACCTCAGATAAATAATTCAACTAGACTAAAACTTGGCCTTTGTGACTTGGGACTTTGAATTGAGACATGTGACTCGAAATGACTTGACTTTTTATTTAAATAATCTTTTAAAATTTACACTTTTATGTATATGTCCGCTGCAGGGACTGACACCACAGCAAGATTGCTGGACTTCAGTAGGCAGGGTGCACAGGTGTTCAACAAAGTTACTGTATTCTGTTTATCATTTATTTTAACTCATTCCCACCTCTTCTACTTCCACAGGCTGCATCATCATACTGTGATGGCCCTTGACTGACACCAGCCATCCTCAGTATGCAGAGAGACTGGTCACCCTGACACATGGCTGCACCACCTCGCTGTGGCAGCCCTGAATAAACATCCTCAGTATTCAGTGACATAACTGCATACTCACACAATCACCTAATGACTTACCGTAATCATGTTTATTAATTGGCACACTGAACAATATGTGCTCACAATAAACATTGTGCATAGGTGCATTATTTTAGGTATTTGTCATCAGAACAACACATGCAGTTATGAAATTCAAGTGTTGGTGGCTTTGTTGCTTTATGGAGAACTGTCTTGTTCCAGTTGGTCTTGATAGAAAAACACTCATTTGTTTCAGCAGCAGGTCTTTAGCCTACATGTTTTCTTGCATGCATTTCTGTTCAATATTGCAAAAATTACTTATGTTGTGTTTGGTCATCATTTGCTTAACAATTAAACATTTTATTGAAGTGTGTATTATGTTTAGACCATAAATAAATTAGAGAACTGGAAGTCTTTTTGTTGTTCATTGAACACAACTTATAGTTTTTACGTTTGATTTAGGCGTTTTGACACGCATCTTCTAAACTCTCAGGATGAGCACTTCAGGCCAATTCAGTCCGTTGAAGTGAACATCTACTTCTCGTTGCGATTAACAAATGGTCTGTTAATGTGGTGCTTTTGCTTTAACCTGCATAGATGTCTTTACACAAAACGGGTAGTTTCGTTGCCTTGTGAGATCGGTTCCGTTTTTTAAGGTAAGTTTTGTACAGTATGTTAGTGTACATTTAAAGGGGAAATCCTGTCAAATTTCAACAAGAGCTCTATTGCTCAAGCTACTAGAGATTAGCAAATACTGAAGACGCAAGACATTTTAGTCCAACCATATAGGTTTCCTTGAACAGAGAGTAAGCCCTGACAGTTCACCCAATGGGGCAAGTTTTCAAAACAGTTTTCAGCATCAAATCATACCAAATGTCACCCCAAAAGCTATGTAACATCATCAGACACATTACAACACACCTCTGTAGTGTTTATGACTACAAATGTCTAACAAAGTGCTTAAAATTGTGTTTTTATGCAGTGTTTACAAAACCGTTTTGTAAACAAACAATATTGGGCTGCTTGCATAAGCTCACAGTTTTAACCACTTTCCCAGCCATTTGTTGCCATACACAATATAGTTCTGTGTTGTGCTGTGTCTGATGATGTTGCATAACTTTTGGGGTGATATTTGGAGCATGTTTAAATGCTGTAAACACAGTTTTGAAAACTTGCCCCATTGGGTTAACTGTCAGGGTTCTCTGTTCAAGGAAACCTCTATGGTTGGACCAACATGTCTTGCGTCTTCAGTATTGGCTAATCTCAAGTAGCTTGAGCAATAGAGCTCTTGTTGAAAATTGACAGGATTTCCCCTTTAATGATCGTTGGTTTGAGATTGTGGTATCAAAACACGTCTAAATTTTGTATTTCCGATTCATTCGCGGTCGTTTTAAGTAGCAAAACAATCGCCTATTTATTCAATTTCATTTAAAACTTTAGCAACTGAAAGGAGTAGTCTTTCCGTACATCAATGTAAACAAATGGGGTCCTTCGTCAAAGTTGTCAAAGTCCCCGCAGATAAATGGTCCGCTAAAGGCTTTCTAACCAATCACAGTAGCGAATTTAAACCAATCGGAACGTTTGAGCCGTTACCTAGACCACGCCTCTTGCAGATCCGGTACTCTTGCAGATCAGATACCCACACTAGTCACTAATTCATAGTTTGCAGTGACGTCAATCGAACGGGTACCTGGCGGGCAGAGGGCTTCGTTCTGCTATCAGAGAACTGTGTAACGTTAACAGTAACCGGACGTTTGCGCTCCATACCAGTTTATAAAATTATCAACCATCTCGCCCGTCTATTGGCATAGACATGGTAAACAGAAAAATACGACTGTGCCTACAGTAGCTTTGTCGTCTTTTTTGTTAAATCAGCATCCTGCCGACTGCATTGGCAGCAGCGCGGTGAAGTTAGCAGGACGTATGATATTGGCAGCACCCAATTAACGTTAAACCCTCACGTAATGATTCATGTAACAAGAGCCAAAAAGTTGCTCAAACAACGAAACTTCGGAGAAAACATGATGATGTTATCCACTTCCTTAGCCTACTTTATGTAGTAGCCACAGATAGTTAAATATCCTACTCTTCCCTCCTCACCTTCTGAACTCGAAAAGCTAACGGAGACAGGGGGAGCTAAGCGGTCGTTGCCGTAGTTATTACTATCTGGAAAGGCACCAAAGTCCCACGGCATGTTAGTTGAACGTACATTAAATCACAGATAGGCCTATTACACCAGAGAATGCCGAGGAAAACAGCAATACAAACACCAAATAAATGACAGCTTGCTCATCCCATAGCTTACATCAAGTTTAACCTGGTCCAACCGCTAACGTTAGCTTTCAATTTCAGCCTACCTTTTGACATCAAAATAATCCTCATTTTCGGACTTCTTCATATCTTGTTCATTTCAGGTGGCAAGTGTAATCCAATAGTTGGTCCAGTACATAATAATGCAACAGTTAAGTGAACACAACTAAAACCAGCTAGCTCTGGAAGTTAATTTAAACATTAATCTGGACGCCTTGAGAGAGATGTGCAGCCGACCTAAGCAGCGCTGCTAACTGGCCTTATTTCAGTAAGCTAATATTTTGAATAGGATATTTGATAATGCGATATATATGCTAGGGTTAATTACGGACCATTTTGCTGAAATTAATCACTGCCATATTCACGTAAACCATACATTTTATTTTGATTTCAAGTATCAGTGGTAAAAATACTGTATGGAGGGCAGTGGAGGGAATGTTTTTTGCCCGCCAGTCCCATACGTCATAGTAGCCGGAATCTTCAGGTGAAAACTATGAATTTCAAGTAGCAATATCTCAGAAATGTATGGCTTGTTGATAACAGTTATCAGCTTAAAACTGTATCCATGGCAACATAAACAAATAATGCAAAGGAATGGAACTCTCAAACATGCTGGCTCTTCTCCAGAGCCAGAACACTAGACGTACCCCTAGCGGTAGCAAATTTGAATTTGCACAGCGGAT